>CM017561.1:65682437-65707437 GCA_007844125.1 Sinonovacula constricta
CAATATCATCCATTAATTTATATCTAAGCTGGGACAGTTAGTCATCACGAAATTATACAGGACAGTGATTTATATAATCGAATTGTGATCATATGGCTATTTTTAGGATGTCATGAACACGATTAAAAGAAGAAAAATCAACAAAAATTGAATGTGAAGATAAGCAATTTTTTACTAGCTAAAGGACAAAGAACAGCTTTCTTTTCTAATTCATTCCCATGTCCAGAATAACATTCTTTTTATCAAAATATGACAACCTGAGTAAAGAGCTGGCCGTTGATTTGAGTCTCTAAGGCCGGTGGGTCAACAGCTGGAATGATGAAGCGCTCGATGATCCCTTGGCTGTTTTGCATGTCATGTCGGGCGTGTTATCGGTGTATCGGCAGCAATGTCGGGGCACGAACTCTATAATAGGGTTGGTCTGCTTTACCTTTAATACTTCAGGATGTAAGGTTTGTAGTTGGGTGGTTAATTATACATCAGTGGTTAAATACACGACGGTTCTTATTAGCACAAGAATGGCTTATATGGGTAAATGACACAGCCGATTCAATAACAATACTGTTATAATATTTAAAAATGCAGCCCGTTTCGGTAATTCAAACAGTTGTCAATTGGTCAACGGCAAATAGAACAAAAACTGATGCAGAACAATAAATGAAATTGTCAGTCTATATTAAATATACCTTACGAATTTTAATCATCATGTTTAGAAATCTTGAACTTATCTAAATTTTGTTTTATTTTAAACGATTACATTAAGTGTTATGACATTAGGCCTATAAGTCATTAACCACCTATTCTGAATTTTGATAATTTTCTTATCAATCATAGACGCAATAGGGAGTTCCGCTAAACTTAGACTAAATATACAAGACGGTGACATAGGGCTAAAACCGTAAAGTTTAATTATAGTAAATAAATGCAAGAGGAGGCAATGTGTCAACACCAGACTAACAACCAGTCGGTGTTAACACACACAAAGGCATTATAGACATGGAAGGATAAGAATATATGACAAAGTCAGTATGGCCATTGCAACATATACCAAACTCCGAAAAGGCACAGAACAAAGGATATCACATGCAAGCCAAGCGAAAAGTAAGAACAAATTTGTGATGAGTCATTTAACGAAAAGAGCAAACCCGACAGTAACCGTCTTGGAACGGTCAGTCGGCAATATGGACCAAATGGGGTGCTTTAACCGGTTTTACAGAGCTCTAACCTCGCACTTCCTGACGAGTTTCTCACATGCAATCAATGAAAAGAAAAACGCTCTATTAGAATACAAAATAAAATGAATAAATGGTTGTAGCATCCTGTTCATGTGAAGATGGAATTGAAGAACCAATAAAACGGTCTACACAAAGACGGTAATAGTCCGGTAGCTGGATAACTAAACAGTTTTTAAAGTTATATATACCACTACTTGTCTAACACATGCTGGTCTAAGTTTCAGATGATTTGATTAATTTTATCATTTTTTATTATTTTTTTATTTATTTTCGTGTAAACTATGCCTATTCAAACTTAATGCATAATTTGGATAGAAGCCTGCTTACAACTAACCATAACTTTGAAGAATATTTTTTGTATTATTCCTTAAGTGGAGACTATCACTAAAATAAGATTTGAAATGATTAATTATTTGAATTAGCCAAATTGAATATATGTTAATGAGAATCTAAAATAGACTTTTTTTTTAAAAAGTTGATAAGATTCTGTTTATTTATAAGCAATTTTAAAAAAATCCATCAGATTCTAACGTTACATACATACCCATTCTAATGTAACACATGTTGGTCTAAGTTTCATAAAATTTGGTTCATTTTGTGTTTTTTATGATTTTTTTTACTATTTTCATTCAAATTTTGCTCATTCAATCTTAATGCCTAATTTGGTTAGAAGTCTGCTTGTAGCTAGCTAAAATGTTGAAGAATATTTTTATATAGTTCATTAAGAGGAAGCTGTCACTAAACTTAGATTTAAAATTATTAATTATGTAAATAAGCCAACATGAATATTTACACATATTAATGAGAATATAACGATAGATGTCAACTTTGACAAGTAAATTAGAATTTATTACATTTAAAATCATATTTGAACAAACTGTTTTAAAATTTTATTAGACACCCCTAGGTAATTTTTGCATGAACTGGTACATTTTATTAATTTTGTCTGATTTGTTACATTAGTTTGGTCTGGATTGTCCTCATTATCTTTAACACACGAATATGTTAAAATTAAAAGCCTACTTATAACTAATCATTACATGGACAAACAGTTATTGACTAGTCCTTTGGTGAAGGCTATCATTAATCTAAGGTTTAAAATAATTTTGCAAAATAGTTCTCATGAATATTGAAAATGCATAATTGTGACCTTACACTGTGCACTTTAACACTAAATAAAAGTTCGGTCATTATTGCATTTGTTGCATTTTCCTTCTTCCTGTTTTCATACTTTTACATAGGACGTCAAGCATTTAACTAAAAATCATTCTGAGTGTAGATAAAAGTTTCTAGTAATTATTTATAAATGATTTTATGCTACACCTTCAAATCCTTAATAACAATATATTGAAATAAAATAGGGTCAAATGCTCAAAATGGTTTTTGATAAGTGAATTATGTATTTCTCCGATTTTCTTAATGAATTGTGTACATCGTTTCCTTGGCTTTAACTTTAAAGTTAAGGTTAAGGTAGTTGGACTTACTTAAGTTTATAAACGTTTTTTTTTAAATTTCCATCATTTTCAAGTTCACGCTAAATCTTTCAGCGAGTTTTCTTATAAGATAGGCAAAACCATATCTATTAACACAACAAACATGCCATTTTATTTTGGAACAATCTTGTTACATTTACCCCCCCCCCCCCCCCACAACCCACCACCTTTCATTGTCATATCCTTTGGCTTAGGAAATGAAAACTTTACTTCTATTGAGCTCAAATTGCAACAGAAAATCGGAGTTTATTGACTGAACAATTTATTTGATGCTTATGCCTAAATAAACAAATGACCATAATGGCCATTCAATAATCTTTAAAGGAGTACACGTTTTATACTTCTATCACCATTTTGGAAAAAGTTATAAGCATTATTCTAAACCTTCCCTCCTATCAAATTTCATGATGGTTGCCTTGGAAATAATTAGTTTTCATATAGCCCAAATGAGTTTATTTTGAGTACATATGAGAATCTGTTTCTAGACACCCAAACGAACATTTTGGTACACATGAAAAAGTCTAGGGGTCCGCGGTAACCGTTCCTAGTTGCTAGACTAAGTAGAGATATGGGTGTTAGAGTTCTTTCTTCCGGAGTAGAAGACTACAGCAAGCACCTATAACACAGAATAAATTTGACAATAAAATTTAATATTAATTTGGAAATAGACGTTATTACAAGCAAACAAGTCATTTGCGAAAGTTAAAGCGCTTATTCTGGACTAAATGGTATTGTTACTAATAGGAAATATGCATTTTAAGTACTAAGCCAGCTGCGTTGCAGGGAAAGTGCTTACCAGTATACATGGAAGGCTTGCGGAGTATATGTTTGTGTTGTAGGGTTAAGAGCTAACTTCTAATGAACCAAAGTATTCGTAGAAACAATTCAGTCTGGATACACATGATATATAAAACCTGGTACAGGTACAGCTATGTATGAGAAAGTATAAATATAACAGAGTGCATAAGTTAAGTTGTTTGTTTGTAGAAAACGCATATAGGTATGCATACATGTGTATAAGGATCAGCATAAAACATTTTTGTTAATTTTAGTTATAGTATCACACGCATTTATAGGAGGTTCTTCTTTTACATACAGATAATGATTAAACATAATTGTGGACGACTCTGGTATACTAAGCTACATGTAAAATAATAATAATTGGGAGTATGTCGCTTTCCCTTAGCGTGCGGCTAACCGGAACGGAACGTAAGACACACAAGAAGACGGCAGGTCGGGATACTCGATCTTACAGTATGCGAAGCTTATCCGTACATGTACATGTATGCGCATTCAATAAATTGATACCTCGTGTTTTATCTGTATTATATACACACAACAAAAACGAAAGAAAGAAGCAGAACAATCACAACCGTTATATCAATTACAGTTGCAGCAGATAATGGTAAATTAATACACACTTAAGGAGTGATGGCGGTGGTTAATAGGAACGTTAGTTTTGAGTTATACTTGGAACATGCGTTTTGTTTCTGTGCTTTCCAGCCCATAGTTGACTTTCCTACATTCAAATGTTTGACCTTTTTTGAGTGCATCAATTCACTGTGCCAACTTTGTTTGTATTGATCTACTAGTAACTGCTTAACTTGTTTATGTACGCCGTTTAAGTTTGTGTTGAATTGATAGTTATACCGGAGCACGCCAGCGTTATACGTAATATATATCGTAAATATTCGTTCTATAGATATATGTAATTAGATTGGTAGTAAACCGCAACTGGATCAATGTTTAACTCATCAGGTTAATATTACTAACGACACTTTAAAAAAGGTTAATAAGAAAAGGTCCTATCAAAATTTTCACAGATACATGTATTTAAATTTTATTTACCAGTAGACAAAGGCAAACAAGGTAAATGCAAATGTGACAAAACACACACACACACACAGACGAGACACAACACACATAAAGAAAAACCATCAGTTACCGCCTTGGCACGGTCAATCGGCAAAAGGACCAACTGGGGTGCTTAAACCTGGTTTGTGGAGCGCTCCAACCTCGCACTTTCAGAAGGTTTTTCTAGCAAACAAACAGTGTAAATAACAACATCCCGTCAAAATGAAACAACTAACAGTAAGCACCTGCATCGGGAGTTAAAACAGATACAATGAACCTATATATATATATATATATATATATATATATATATAATATATATATATATATATATATATATATATATATATATATATATATATATATATATATATATATATATATATATATATCGTGTAATTTAAAAGCTATGCAAGTTCTTGATTGTAAAAGGGTCAATTGCAAGCAATGCAGTACAACGAAGGATTCCTGGGTTGTAACTGTCTGCAGTACATTTTCTGATAAATTTTGTAAAGTGGTCAGAAAAGTTATTGATTGCTCTTCTGCAAGATTTATTGGCACTCACCTAGATGAAACCCTTAGTTTTCAAAATAGAGTTTCGCAAAAAATGCAAATCTAAAACATGTGTGCAAAAGATCGTACTTAAAAGACGTTGGTATTTCAGTCTAAACACGCTCTTTGTACTCTTCATTGGCTTTCGATGGTAGGTAGAATAGAACTCAAATTACTTACATATGTTTATCTATGCTTCATTGGGAATGCTCCCAGCTAATTAACCAATAACATGTCCCTAAAAACCGACATACGACACGGATAAAGATCTGCCACGAATTAAGAACATTGTTTCTGCGCCGCTTTTAACAACAAAAGAACATTTTGTGACAGAGGTTTCGGCACGGAAAAAAATACGCCGTCAAAAGATATTACTGAATTCAAAGTATTGTTTAAGATGCATTATGTTACAAAATTTAATTCGCTATTTAACTACGAATACTTTAATGTTGTACTATTTTGCAGTGTCTCTTCTATTGTTATTTTACCTCATTTAAAGTCTGGGTTTATAATCATACCAACTAGACTTTTTGATTTGTAAACGTACTTTATCTTTGTATAATTTTTTAAAAATAATTTTCGGTGTTGTATTATTGTAACTCCAGGTTTATAACAGTAAATTTACAGTCTTCTTAGTACTAGTGTATTAGTACTAGTGTATATAAAAATATAAAAATGCATCATCACACATTTGTATATTTTTTTTAATTGTTTTAGATAGTTTAATCAAATCTGACAGTTTACAGTTCATTAATCCACTTATACCATTTGCCTATTTAATTATATGTTTCTCTATTTGTCATAAGGGAGTCCCCTAGTCTTAATGCCCTAGCCCAAAATTTAAAATTAAATATGTCTATTGTTCAAATATTTATATGTTTCTCTTTTTGTCATAAGCGAGTCCCTAGTCTTAATGCCTTAGCCCAATATTTAAAACTACCTATGTCTATTATTCAAATATTGTATACTCCCCAATCTTAGCATGCAAGGCTTCGGTTCTAACGTATATGGGGGGTTTATGATGGTCATAATGGCATTATTCTGTTATACCTGATGTTTGTTAAGAAGTGTTTTGCTGAGATCTTTTCTACACTTGCCAATTAGTTGAGTAATATGAGTTCCCCATGTCCGTGTTTTTTCAAAGATAAGTCCTAAAATATATATTGCGATATTATTTCTAGATTCTAATGTTTTGTCACATAGTTTTAGTTTTGGTAAAGTAGATTTGATTACATGGTTTCTTATATTTCTAAAACGTAGTGTTTGTATTTTGTCTAGGTTAATTACAAAACCAAAATTTACTGCTTATTTCTCTATATCCACTAAGACTTTGTAATTTCCTGTTTTGGACTATTGCTGGATACCGCATTATCATCTAATTATTTTCCCTTGCCTATGTATCAACAGATAGAAGGCGTTGCAAAGAGCACGAGGTTTTCGTGTCCTAGCTGCTGATTGTTCATTCAGTCTTGGGACACCGAAACGACCACACCGTATTTTTATATATTTGCAATTATATTAATTATGTTAACTTTAGGTTATGTAGACAATGTTAACTATTAACGACAATGGTGTTAATATAACAAGAATTTTGTTATAAATGTTATGTGCACACATACAATTTAATGAATAAAATATTTGTTTATTGGTAGATGTGATTATTGTTTTGTAGATGAAATGACTAATTTTTCGTGTAATAAACAGACGGTCGTTGTTCCAAGCGGCTTATACAAAAAATATAAGTTGTTTTTGTTGTGTTTTTGAATGAATGTATGTGTGCAAATATCAGAGTGTAGCCTTGGTATTGGGGATGAATTTATAAGGGAAATTGGGAGATTTTAATGTCTAACTACGTTCAAGCGTGCATTCTATCTATAGATGAGCATTCCCGTGTTAAAAGTGTCACCTTGCGTTCTTAAGTTTAACTAGAGATGTGTAGTGTCCATTTTACATTCGTGATTTGCGCCCCTCAGTTTTTAACTTGTAAACTAGGTGCTGGACATGTGAAATGCATTCGTGATTTTTTGCTCAGCGATCTGTAACTTGTAAATTGTATATGTTGGAAATGTGAAATTGTTCAAATGCAATAAAAATGTAATGTTGAAATGTGTTAGGATGTGATTAGATAGTGGTATTTAGCATACGCTATGTAACGATTTACAAGTTAACATTTTGAAGTAAAAATTCGTGTATTTAATGTTAGAAATAGTCATCAGAATATTGGAGGATATTATACTTCATATAATATTGTGATACGAAAACGAGTTCACGCTAGCCCGTATTGACTTTTTTTATTTAAATAGCGATAATGATCAGCGTTCCTATGTCAAGGGGCAATTCTGAGCTCTTGAACATTGGAAGCTTTCGTGTGACGCAGATCGTTTTATGTTGATGAATTGATGTAGTATAATGAAGTATATACATGTATAAAGTATAATGAAAGCACTGACAGACTCAAGCGACGCAACCCCAAAAGGGGTATTAAGTGTCATTTAGATGGTATTTATAATCTGCACGTTATTAATGGTGGCGCAAAAGATATTTTTGAAGTTATGTGCACCATCCAAAACATAAGAAGGGTGTTTCAGACTCTTTTCAAGGGAGGTAATAAGCGAGAGAAAGAACTGAAGGTAATAACATATCTTCCCATTGCTGGCATTGTAGAAAAAATGCTTTTGATCAGTTTACCAGAAAACATTGTTGTTGTGTTTTCACTCCCTACAAGGTCGATTTAAAAAAAAGCATGGATTGTAACATGACCAGCTTTCTGGTCCACTGTAGCAGGGAAAAAGTAAGCTATACTCTTGTTTCATGATGCACGCCAAGCATTTGATGGGGTTTGGCACAACAGTCTGTTATTTAAACTCCGCCACATTGGCTGGAGTGTCATGGCTGGCTGTGGCAGGCATGTACACGGGTATGTCCAATCACGCTCTTTGCATCCGTCCAGCACCCCTATTTTGTAAGGGATTATAACAATTTGCCCTCTTCACACTTGCTTTATAACATGTCGCTCTCGGAAATAATATATACATCAAGCAAAAAATAGTTAACTTGTTGATTTATTTATAACCATTCATATTGTATTTTTTTGTGTCCTTTATCTTCATATACATTATGAGCGCTTCGGATATAAGTGTATACACCACCATTCGACCTTAAAAGAAATTAAGCAAAACTAATGTATATTTATTAATTTATTTCGACACCATTCAAATTGCATTTATGCTTTCTTTGTCTTCTTATTCTTTTTAGCATCGTTTTATAAGCATCCTAAATTATTATATTTTTATTTTTCTTAATTTAAAATTGTTTTAACCAAAGAAAAAATCTTAACCTCCCAGTACAATATACGAACTGTCACTGTTCCTTTGTTTAAATGTAATGTTACGTCGTAAATATAAAAAAAAATGTACTGTGTACATAGCTTATTAATTTCATATTTTAATAAAATTCCGCTGTTGCAAGGATTTTAATGCTACTTAGTAGCATACATATTTTGTTGCCAATACTTTAATAAGGTTGTCAAACTCAAGATGACTTGAGTATGCAGTTATCTTATAACTGCAAATTCAATTCTTTAAGGTATTAGATGTGTAATCTATTTCATGAATATTCGTATTAATGTCGGCAATTAGCTTTTTACGATTGTTACATGATCATTTACGTCTTACACTTGGCCTTCCGAGATTAAAATCACCCGATTTTAGTTTTCCAATTTGATCCAGTGAAATCGCCATCAATTTTCTTACTCTTAAATGGAATCGACAAGGAATCGCGGTCAGCGAGGTAGATTCTTAAAAAAAAATAATAATCAAAGAAAGAAAGAAGTGTGTTTTTTCGCATGTTTTTGGAGTATTTTTATCTAGAAAAGTATACTCTAATAAAAATGTAGAAAACAAATGATATTACTGTGTTTTCTTCATTATTTTTTTACCAATGTTGACGTGTATTAGATTTTTTAAGGTCAGATTTAGTACCTAGTACATAAAAATTCGCAAAACTCAAGTTAGCTGAGGCCGAAAAGCTGTTAAACATTTGGAAGATAATCCAAACTATAATGCTTGAATAATGTGATATATCTTTGTCAGGATTCAATTTAGTCACTATTACACATCTAATACCTTAAGGTTGTGAACATCAATTGATGTTTGCCTACAGTCATTATTGTGATGATAGCATTCGCAATAATTTGATTGAATAATAAGTCAGTGTGATCTTAATTGGTGTTTGCCGACATAGACGTATATTAAATAATTGAAATTAATGAATTCTCGTCAGTGTGTGATCCTTAATTGATGTTTGCCTACAGTCATTTAATGTGATGATAGCATTTGCACTAACCTTGATTGATACTTAGTCACTGTGATCTTGGACTGATGTTTGCCGACATAGAGGTATATAAGTGCTTGCAATTAACAGACTAGTCAGGTGTGATTCAATTCTAGCAACATACGCTTGTTCAATCACAATGTCACTACAACACTAAGGCTACCACAACAAACTGAACCAACAAGCACAAAAGGGAAATCTACCATTCTGTGTGCTGCATTTTCCCGCGTGGAATGGGTACATTTATATACGAAGATCTTGATAATGCATATAAAGACGAAGGTAAAAAAATCAACTTGATGTGAATGGTGTCGAAACAATTATAAAAAGTTATCAAGTATACATTTTTGCTTGACGTAAAACGACAAGTTTGAAAGATCCAATACCATGACATAGCACTCTCTGGGTGGACAAAAATACATGTTTTCTTAATAGAAAAGTGCAAATTATTAAATCGATAGTTTTTGGTCAACAGAAAGAGATTTAAAGAGAGATTTTTTTCTAAATAAATTGATAATTACCTACAGCAATTAAAACTGGAAGAAAAAACACAACTTAGCTTGCTTGATTCAGAATTATCTAAACATTAGTATAAATTATTAACCATAATTGATAAAATAATACATTTATCGGATATTATTAAAAAACAACAAATCAGTCCGGGCTATTTGATTCTTTTTTTTACAAATTTAATCGTTTCTCACGAACAACTAGCTTACTTAAATAAAAACATAGGTAAACCAGGCAAGGTTACACCATATAAAGCCTGGTCTAAGAACCACATTTTCAGGAAGAAAGCAAAAGACACTGTACAATATAGTGGGCCACTTATATGATACCATACATGGGAAACATCATAAGACTTGTACCGGATAATAAAAAGCGCAACGAAATTTTCTTTTAAACGCTGTTAGCGCTCAGTTAACTCGTGTGAAGGACCAAACATAACTTAAAAATGTGGGATAGTGTATTACATCAAATGCATGCAATGTGTGAATTACTCTGTTGTAGAAACCTGGAATTCGCCTCCAGGAGCACACAAACAGATCCAATACAGCATTGTATGAACATTTTGATATAAATGGTCTTCATAGTTTACCGGAAACACACAAAAAATAATTGACAGATATTTAAAAGATGATACAAGAATCTATGACCATCAAGCAGAGACGGCCAACGTTCAGATGGGACGAGAGGCTGGACTTACTGTATCTCGTAACTTAGCTTGTTCACGTGTCAACTAGAAAACGAATATCAACAAGTTGATAAAGACTGTGTGAAACAGTTGAAATATTCCAAATAAGAAAACATGCTCTTCGTAAATGGACAAAATACACAATCCTCAACAGGAGCATAATCTACATTGTTGTACTATGGATATATGTTTCCAGTCATCCATATCGGGTCTTTTATTATTGTACTTTTATATTAGCTTTCGTTTAATTCAATTGAGATTTATACACAAGCCACTGTGATACAGACCTTGTTGTTTCCCTTAACTTTGGCAACATAATAATTGGTTGGCACTGCATTTTGAATTTTAAAACATTACCATGGCATCGTTAAAATAGTTAACCAACAACCGTTTTGTTTTAACGAAACCTTTTACAAAATACACACATTTGTACATAAAGAATGTCTAGCTGTGTTAAAATACATAGCATGTCTTACAAAATCTAGAAAAAATTAATTGAAGCAATTACACAATTGCAACGTCAATGTATACGAAACTTATCAATAGATGGCAGTAGTATTTGGTAGAAGCTGCTGCAACAGCGAGAAAACGATATCACTTGAAAAGTCAATGTCGACCCAACTGCAGTCTGGTGTCAGTTACATATTAAATAACCGTAAAGCACGACAATGGAAAATAGAGATATCTGTAGAATGCTCAGTTAAGCTGTGACCAACTAAGAATGTGTCCGCTAACTCTTACATAACGTGAGATTTAATACCTCTTAGTGTATCGGACTTTAGATATATCACGCTTAAGGTGGTGCAACTAAGTAATAGTTTTCATACTTTAACACGTTTATTTCACTTAGTGCTTGTTTTCGTCATATGCCTAGATACGTGGTAAACGTAATTTCCGTTTTCAAGGCGTATATAGAGATATAAGACCGTGCATAAATAAGAGGGGGCGAAGAAAGTAGCCAGGGTTGGTAGCACCACTACTCCCGTGTAGCCTACATTAGTAGTTACTAAAGGTTCGAACAGCCACACGTCGGCTTCTTTGTAAGTACACTACACTGGCATGTCCGAAATTAACGGGACATGCATACTGAAATTATACTCTCCAATCTTCCTCGATCTCACGAACAATAATCCGGAAACAAACTTTGAGTCAACTTTCCATCATTGAACATTGCAGTGCCTGTGGCGCTTTGATTTGTAACGCCCGGCCTTTTCCGATACCACCCTCCCGTCCTCGCCTCTCACTTCCCCTGCTACAGGTTCTGGTGAATCGGGTTCGGGCAGTACCAATATGCGAGCCAGCTTTAGATCTAGCTAAATACTCGTATTAGTGCAGCCAGTCATGCGTTCACCGCGCTTTAATAGCGAACAGCGGCAGGCGATGGTAAATTAAACAAAACCATTCAGTCGTTCGTTAAACTGGCCAAACGCTTTCATAAGCGGAACGAGTTCTCGCGAAAAGAAGCATTGGTAGTACTCAGTCCTTGGTGTCACTACAAGATCAAGAATGCCTGAAGCTACCGAAGCGCCAATTGGAGATATTCGTCTTTGTTATATTCGCAGGGATTGTGCTTACATACTGCCTCGTTAAGACAAGTAAGGAATGTCTTTTTTTGAAGGATTATATTCAACTGGTATGCAGTTATTTTACATTTTGAAAACAAAAATCTTTATTAATGTAAGACACTTAGCCTTTCTTCAGTTGTATTAATATAATAGTTGCTAAAAAAATTTGAGAGCTGCCTCCTATAAATCTTACTTTAACAAACCCACACATGTCGATAAAATACGTACCAATTGAGTATTCATATTGATATTTAACAGTACGCCATGTCGTGTAATTTTGTATATCTTTGAAATCTTGTCTGCCAACATTTAATTAAACAAGTATAGTTTAAAGGGTTTTTTGTTGGTTTATTTGGTTTATGCGGATTCTTTAAGCCGTCTATCCTTAACAAAACATAGAAGAAAGACTTAGTAAATACTAAAACAATATCATCGTCCCGTAAAGGACATTGAAGCATTAGGTACTCGGTCGTTCATGATATATCCATAATTGTCATTCACACTAATTTCGTGATTCCACGGGATTTAACTGGTGTTTTTGTTCTACATTTTTTAGAATAGAATATATCCGTAAAACAAATAAGCAAAAGAAAACAACAATATAACAAAGAAAAAAACAACACCAAAATCAACAAAAGAACACAACAATAAATAAGCGTCTGCTATAAACCTGATCTCATTGTGTTGCGTTAACTCTCAGTCGAAACATAACGCCGTTCTTAAATTATAAGTACTGCTAATTAATTACATTTTTCTAATTACAGTAACAACATAACGCCGTACACCCTAAGTTATCCTCTAAACCGCTTTCTCCTTCAATCTTTTCCCCTCTCTTTCTTACTTTAACACTTAACAATCCGAATATACGCAGTTGTTTTTTCTATATTCTAAATCCGCCTCTAAAATTGCTGACATACCTGCCTATTAAACGGCAATATTAATATTTCTAACAGGCGAGATAATAAAACAGCGCACCGTCAGTTTGCTTGCCATGAAGCTGGCTATCCGTCATGTCAGACCATCTTGGCTTCCGTCCTACTTGTACTTTCGTTGTTTGTGTATGTGTAATTTACTCTTAACACATTGCTTACTTATTCTATTTCAGTTATTATTCTTTCGTATTTTTTTTTTTGTTTATTCTTTTTTCTTTAAGATAATGTCTATCGATTTCTCTTATAAGTATTTATCTCTATCCTAATATCATTAATGTTCTACGTGAATTTTAGAGTTATTATTCTTTTATCTGAGGTAAGTATAACAACATTATAAACGAATTACAGAAAAGGTGTATTATCATAATGAACACAAAGTTTATAAGTTACGCGATTATTTTTTTATAATTAATACAAATACTAATATATCAATATTACATCTCAATACCTTGCTCAAACAGGCAGTTAGTGATCAGCATAACTTAGTAAGAGGTCATTTCGTTACCAGTAACATGCGTCTTTCTACTAATAACCCAGACTATAATTAAGATGACTGATCTGGGTCAAAAGTAACCTATTAAATTGTACTTATCCGGTTTCAATTTAACACATTGGATCTCGATACCTGTGATTTATGTAACTCTTTCTTATCTGTTCTGTTCTGTTCTGTTCTTATCACGTTCTACTATTGATTCATCCAGTAATTATATGGCACTCGTATCATGTTCTTGGCGGGTTGAAGTCCCTATTAAGTTGCCACTTGTCAGCTGAGCACAGTTAAACAATTAAATGATTACAGGGGACTTGTAAAACTTGGGAAAGATTTCTCCATACAACCATATATATTCGTGAATTACTATTAATGCCCTGTCTCCAATATATCTCTTTGTTTGCCCATATTTCTCGGTCTTCTGTCATTCTTTGCTTCATTGTTCGATTTCTTTCTTTCTTTTTTCTTTCTTGTTTTACATTCTTTCTTTCTTTTTTCCTTCACTGGATGACACACTATTTCTCTATGCCTTTTTTCTATATTCTCTTATAAAATCTATACAGTTATAGACTGGTACAAATGATGCGATGTACATTGTACACTGAAAAAAATATTGATGCAACCGATAGACGAGGTCAATACTTGTTTTCCAATTTATTCTAACATCATGCATACTACCGAAACTGTTCATTGTGGTATTATTATATACATATCACACAAATGTATTCTAAATAAGTAAATACAAACTCATATGAACTTTTTTTCTGTTATGAGTTTACTGTCTTGACTCTATGTTCAAAGCTATGCCTATTGTCTATTTGTAAGTTGATTTAATTGCTTTGATATAACTATGTATAACGCTTTTTTTCTTTCTGTTTTTGTGGTTATTATTATCACGTAACATCTTCAATGTAACGCATTGTAGTGTGTAAATTGTAGTTCTATTTAAATAATGTATTATATTGTTTTTGTATTGTACATATACATTATGCTCTCCAGTATTTGGAGGTAATAAAAGATATCTATCTATCTAACTTGTAGTTAGCATCTTGCATACGACTGATTTTGGATATTGTTATGTTTACAAAGAATTATTGATATATAAAAATTGTATAAATACAAGTATATACCATTTGCTATAGTAAGAGCAGACTTGTTTGTACACTTTGTTGATTAGAATTCTAAACCAGCATACAAATAATTCATATTTGGTAAACAACTTTTTTCCCCTTAATTTTATCTGGTTACACGCACACGGTTGTTATAAAAACAGGGGAGAGGTACCGACGATGTCGATGGATGTCTCCTTGTCAATATAGACTATTATAGTCTGGCAGCTAGTTATGGTTACCGCACACACACACACTCCCACCCCACCCCCACTAGACTTTTTATGGGTACCATATGTGATAGAAGTATAAAATGTGTAGTCAATTAAAGGTAATTAAATGGTCATTATGTTCGCTGTATTGTGCTTTGGCCCATTTCGGGATTTTGTATAATTTGAATTACAAAATACAGCCCAACTTAAATGTTGTTTCTTTATATATCCAGATGTTATTTTTACCAAATATTTGTCGTTCATTATTATATTATAAATAGCGAGTGTGCCTTATGCCATAGCAAAATAGGTGGAAACCTGTCGGTATTTGCAGCCCATACCATTTGAAAAGGTCTTTCAATTATTTCAGATACGCCAAACATAAATTTTCACACCTCTCTTTTTTGTTGTCAGCGATTGTTGACAGTGTTATTGAATAAAACAGCCGTACAGTGAAAAGGGGAAGAGGTGGAAGATTAAGGTTTAAGGCTCTACCAAAATGTCCCAGTGTGTATAAAGACGTATGCACCCAAGCATTGCGCCATTACTGGTTTATCTTATCCTTTGCTGTTGTAGGTTCTTTCTTCAAATGACGATAGAATTAATGATTCGACTGAAATGAGACCTTTGTTTATACTAATTGTCTATTTGTTATAGACCGGTTACCCTTCCACCAGTTATTTATAAAATCTTTGAGAGAATCATACATGACAGGTTGTCACACTGGACCCAAAAGAAAAGCTTAAGTTTTCCGTGCTCACAACAAAATGCATACCAAAAACATCTTGGTCCGATCTCTATATCTTTCACTGTGCAAGAATCGATTGCAAGCCAGCTCGAACTCGGTACTCCGGTGTACGCCATGTTTCTGGATACGGCTGGTGCCTTTGATAATGTGAGACATGAAGCCTTGTTAACAAAATGAGACATTTTGGGCTCACTGGTAAAGCACTACGGTTGCTTGTACACTGCTACACTGAACTGCGAGGATGTGTACTTGTTAACGGTGTTGCATCAGATAGTTTTCAAATAAAACAAGGAACCGGTCAAGGCAGTATTTTGTCTACCTGGAGTTACCTCCTCTTCAGTGACGACATCCTACATCAGCTGGAAGCCAATAACGAGAGATAAGTTGTTGGAGGACTTAACTGCGGAAACCCCACTCTAGCAGACGATTTAACGCTGCTATGTAACAACAAACTGTCGCTAGAAAGGCAATTGGCCCTAACAAACGATTACGCAAATAAATGGGAATACGAATTCAATTATGACAATGATAAACTTGTTATTCTTTGGAAAAAAGATGTCCAAAACACTACATTTAAATTTGGAGAGCACATTATCTCGCCATCCCAATGTGCCAAACATGTCGGAATAATATTACAAAATAACCTTAAATATTCACAGACCATAGACAATCGCGCTCGAAAGGGTCGATCGTCAGTATTTTCTATTTTATCCTTAGAACAAAATAATGGCGACATCAACCCCCAAAACGCTCGCATCAATCGTTAGAAGGGTTTCACTCCCGACGTTGCTATACGGCTCAGAATTATGGAATCATGCCACTCGAAATGACATGCTAAAAGTCGAAAAAGTGATTCGGCTCGCGGCAAAATGTGTTACCGATGCAAACTAGAACTGATATAGCTCTATGCACTTTCGGGTGGCTCCCAACCGAAGCGGAGATTGATAAACGAAAACTCGTGCTTTTACAAAAACTGTGTTCTATGCCCACTAATCTAAATTGCAAACAGTTATTTTTGTATAGGTTAAACCTATTTTATATTAGAGGACTTAACGGTCAACTAGGATTTATACCGGACTGCGTGAACATCCTGAACAAATATGACCTACCTGTTTGTTTTAAATAATTACATAAAAACGTCTTACTTTCCCACTAAGTTTCAATGGAAGAGGATCATCTCTAAATTGGTGCTACAGAAATATGTCGGTGAACGTGACTATCGATTAGTTACAGACCCGGATTCCTACATCTACAGCAGGCTGAAAACATTCGCTTCACCGTCCGTTCTGTTGGAATTTGCAGTGACCCGTAAAGAAATTATAACTGCGATGTCCTCCATAAGAATTTTTTGCTATTAGAACTTCCAAGGGATATAAACTGTAAAAAAGTTAACGACGTCTACCGCCATATACTGACTGTGCCAGATGTTCATTGAATAACGTAATAGATAACTGTGCACCCTAAGTGATTATTGTGATGCGAGAATCTGTAAGTTTCTGCGACAAGCTGATAGTGAAACCTTTTTCGTCTGTCTATTTAATCCCAATGTCCCACATAACTGTGTGGTAAGAGACTTAGATACAAAATTATACATAATTATGCAAAACATTTGCTTTCATACAGAGAGCCGTTTCGGCCTACACAAAGTAAACAAATTAGTAAAGGGACAATATTATATAAACAAACAGGTGACGAGATTTTGTGCTATGTCATGAATCTCTCCATTTGATAGAGGACATTTGGTGATTTCCAATATTTTGATACACTATGCCATTAAATTGTCACATTTACCCAGGTTTACATATGTATCACTGAAAAGTGGAATAAAAGAGTATATATATATATACAATCGGAAATAAAATTTATCCAACTATGTCTTACTGGAGTGCATGTTAGTGCAGTGTCGTCACGGTCCGGTCCATAGTTCAATCTACACAAGCCAGAAGAATGGAAGTTAACAAATGGACAAGTACAGATTGGCCGCATGATTTTCACTGTAATTTTTATAAAATTGACAATTTAATACTTTAGAAAAGCGATCCTCCTTGATTGACCAGACTGTTATAGCGCGCCTGCAGTTAGAAAAGATAAAAAAAGTATGCTAGACTTTATTATTTGCGGTTTATACGAATTTTGATCAAATCTGTTTCTTTTATAAAACGTAAAATTCTCTACCGTTACACCTTATTGTACCGCATAATCTCTGATCACATTTTGTGTCGATCCGCTTTGTACTCTACCTCTGGAAAAGAATGCACTGTATTTGTCGTTTTTATCTCCTGTGCATTTAGGGTACATTTCTATTTAAGACCACTTGACCACAAGAAAAAATTGTAAAATAAAAGGTTTATACTCCATAGCCCGCATTACTGTTGTATTTGTTCTCTGGAGTAACATGCGTGAATGCTCCATACGTCTATTTTTGTCAGAGCAAGCTATTTAGTATCCTATTTAACGATGTTTTGGAATAAATAAGTTCAATTTTCAAGAGCTATTGATCGCATTTAAAATGTTGCGCATTTGGGTGTGTCATTAAAATGCAAATGACTGCACAATATTAGATGAGTGTTCTCACGTGCTCATACATGAATTTCAAATTCATTACACTTAGGAGGCTAACATCGTTTCTAAAATAATTAATGTTATAAGGATTGGCAAATGAAAATCAAACCTAAAATACACTTACTAGCTTATGTCTGAGTCACTGTCGTTGTGGCTGTCAACACTTCTACTCTGAGGATCTGAATACAGGCAGGTGGAAAAAGAAACAAGACCAAAGAAATGTTTGCTTTGGAAGGCATTGCATACAAATGCTCACAATATTCGATTTTACTTTTGTTTCTTCAACCTGTGTATTTCTACCAAATATTGCATGCGCGTAAGCTTTATGCTACGTCATTTCCTGTGCCCCGATCAAAGTCTGCAATGCATTTTACAGGTGGTATCCAACAGATTAGACCGAACATGTTTTTGTGAAACAACAACAACAAATAAGTCATTGTTACCTGAAAAGATCCTGCAAAATGTTGGTTATTGATGCCCTGGATGTATGCGAACAGTGATGCATAAATAGGCATTTCCAATCTGAGCTACGCTGCAAAGATTGTTAGTTTTTAAACTTATAAACCATTTGATATTGGCAAATTGGCGTATAGTAATTTTAAAGGTTGTATCTGGCGCGTTCGTATTATCTTGTAATCCGCGTTTACTTTCGTCCGTAACCAATAATTCGTAAATAACAATGGCGGGCGATGGAAGCCGGACCCGAAAGAGAGGATGGCCAGCTTTTTCGTATTCGGAAAGAGAAAGAAGATCATTGACTCTGGTGACAGAAAATAATGCATTCCGAAGCCATATATGACTTAAATGTTCGCAACTTACATTGTTGATAAAAAGAAACACTCGAGATTAACGTCGCTAAATTATGAAATGTGGAACTGCTTAAATGTTATATTAGAATGCCAATGATAAGTTTTGATATATGACGTTTATGTTGAAAAAGATAGCACATCACATTTGTAACCAAGTGACAATACATTGTTTTAACGGCAACTAATGTGATACGTTCAGGAGTGTTGAAGTAATCGTCATCATGATGATCTGAAAATCAGTCGTATGAACATTCAATGCGGGTCAAATTACCGGATGTGCCATTAAACTAATGGCGGATGCTGTAATCGGGATTTTTCCATCGGGACTTAGCAAGCCAAGTCTGATAGTTTCACGTTCTAACAATGAGTAGAGCGTTTTTATGTGGAACTGTTTGTTAATTTCCGATAGTTATGTCATGCGAATTTCAAATTATAATTTATTTATTAGAGTAATACGCGCGCCTATTACTGGCTATGTCTTTCTCTCTCTATATATATACTGCTCTGCTTTGTTTTATGTTAGTTCATAAATCCGCTTACGTTTCACTAATAATTCACATGCTTATGTGATGTATTGTAAGTAAGACTATTATGAAATTACGCAAATTTTAAGTGCAGCTTTTCGTGGATGAAAATATTCAATAAATACGATTAAAATGAAAGTTCTAAAAATGCTGCTTTTTCTTTTGTATTTTATTTCACCTTGAAACGGCGATAGTGAGAGTAAGAGATAGAGACAGAGTGACACACGCAGAGAAATAGACAGATAAAGATAGAGAGGTAGAGAAAGAGTGGAAAAGGAGACAGAGAAAAAAAAAAGAAAAAGACCAAGACAGAGAGGATGAGGGAGTGAGAAGGAAAAAAGAAAGGAAAGAAAAACAGAAAGAAAGGAAGAAGAAAGAAAGAAAAAAGGGATAGAGACAGCTATATAAACATATATTCGGCCTGCGGTCGTTTTCAATTAATATTATCATACCCACTCTAATACTAATTTTACATAGTTAACTTTATTAAACATATATCATATTATGTGACGGATTGGTGCATTATATATAACTTGAAAACATTTCGCAAACTTTATTTATGCCTTGGTCAGATTTTGCACACACACAAAAAAATAGAAAGTCAAAGCAATGACTGAAATGTACGAAAAATGTATTTGTTTACAATTGTTAATAATATTAATTAGAATACAGTATAAAAAGTAATATATATATTAAACCTTTTCAAGTCATTTTGTTTAAATCTTTGTATATTGACGAACAATTGATTATCTCTAAAAAGCGTTTAGAAAATATAGTGCCATTCAGTTGGTTTAAGAAGATTATCATGTTCTGAAGGATGTTGTTTGTTAATTGATTAAAGTTGAAAACTCTCATCGTTCTAAAGCTCATTTCAAGGCAATCTTATGGCGCTTAAGTTTATTCCAATACTTTCCAATGTTGAAAAATCAAACAAGATGTCCCAGCTGTTTAGAGATGCATATGTCTCACCCATGGCTTGAACAAAAGAGCATTTCACATGTGGTCACATGTGACACTTTGGATATAAACTGCTTGTCCAAGGCTGGTTGGTTCCGCGCGGGATAAGACTGATCTTGATATACACTGCTTGTTCAAGGCTGGTTGGTTCCGCGCGGCATAAGACGGGCCTTGATATACACTGTTTGCCCAAGGCTAGTTGGTTCCACGCAGGAGCAAGCTGATTTGCATGTACACCGATTGTCAAAAGCTTCTTGGTTCCACGCGGGATCAGAGTGATCTAGATATACACTGTTTGTCCAAGGTTGGTTGGTTCCACGCGAGAGCAAGGCGAATTGGATATACCCTGCTTGTCCAAGGCTGGTTGGTTGGTTGCACGCGGGATCAGACTGATCTAGATATACACTGTTTGTCTAGGGCTGGTTGGTTGGTTCCATGCGGAATCAGACTGATCTAGATATACACTGTTTGTCCAGGGCTGGTTGGTTGGTTCCACGCGGAATCAGACTGATCTAGATATACACTGCTTGTCTAAGGCTGGTTGGTTGGTTCCACGCGTATTCAGACTGATCTAGATATGCACTGTTTGTCCAAGGCTGGTTGGTTGGTTCCACGAGTGATCAGACTGATCTAGATATACACTGCTTGTTCAAGGCTGGTTGGTTGGTTCCACGCGGGATCAGACTAATCTAGATATACCCTGCTTGTCCAAGGCTGGTTGGTTGGTCCCACGCGGGATCAGACTGATCTAGATATACACTGCTTGTCCAAGGCTGGTTGGTTGGTTCCACGCGGGATCAGACTGATCTAGATATGCACTGTTTGTCCAAGGCTGGTTGGTTGGTCCCACGCGGGATCAGACTGTTCTAGATATACACTGTTTGTCCAGGGCTGGATGGTTGGTTCCACGCGGGATCAGACTAATCTAGATATACACTGTTTGTCCAAGGCTGGTTGGTTGGTTCCACGCAGGATCAGACTGATCTAGATATACACTGCTTGTCCAAGGCTGGTTGGTTGGTTCCACGCGGAATCAGACTGATCTAAATATACACTGCTTGTCCAAGGCTGGTTGGTTGGTTCCACGAGTGATCAGACTGATCTAGATATACACTGCTTGTCCAAGGCTGGTTGGTTGGTTCCACGCGGGATCAGACTAATCTAGATATACACTGCTTGTCCAAGGCTGGTTGGTTGGTTCCACGCGGGATCAGACTAATCTAGATATACACTGTTTGTCCAAGGCTGGTTGGTTGGTTCCACGCGTGATCAGACTGATCTAGATATGCACTGCTTGTCCAAGGCTGGTTGGTTGGTTCCACGCGGGATCAGACTGATCTAGATATACACAGCTTGTCCAAGGCAGGTTGGTTGGTTCCACGCGGGATCAGACTGATCTAGATATACACTGTTTGTCCAAGGTTGTTTGCTTCCGCGCGGGAGCAGGCTGATTTGGATATGCACTGATTGTTCAAGGCTAGTTAATCCCGTATGGAAACAGCCTGATTTGAATATACACTGTTTGTCTAAGGCTGGTTGGTCCCACGTGGGATCAGGTTGATTTGGATATAGACTGTTTGTCTAAGGCTGGTTGGTCCCACGCGGGATCAGGTTGATTTGGTTATACACTGTTTGTCTAAAGCTGGTTGGTCCCACGCGGGATCAGGTTGATTTGGATATACACAGTTTGTCTAAGGCTGGTTGGTCCCACGCGGGATCAGGTTGATTTGGATATACACTGTTTGTCTAAGGCTGGTTGGTCCCACGCGGGATCAGGTTGATTTGGATATAAACTGTTTGTCAAAGGCTGGTTGGTCCCACGCGGGATCAGGTTGATTTGGATATACACTGTTTGTCTAAGGCTGGTTGGTCCCACGCGGGATCAGGTTGATTTGGATATAGACTGTTTGTCAAAGGCTGGTTGGTCCCACGCGGGATCAGGTTGATTTGGATATAGACTGTTTGTCAAAGGCTGGTCGGTCCCACGCTGAGGCAGGTTGATTTGGATATACACTGTTTGGCTAAGACTGGTTGGTCCCACGCGGGATCAGGATGATTTGGATATAGACTGTTTGTCAAAGGCTGGTCGGTCCCACGCTGGAGCAGGTTGATTTGGATATACACTGTATGTCTAAGGCTGGTTGGTCCTACGCGGGATCAGGTTGATTTGGATATACACTGTTTGTCTAAGGCTGATGTATCCCGTAAGGGAGCGGCCTGATTTGGATAGATATGTTTTGGTCTTGTGCTGGTTGGTTCCATAAGGGAGCTGGCTGATTTGGATATACACTGTTTGTCCAAGGCTGGTTGGTTCGTGCTTACTTTACTCAGCTTTGCTTATTTCGGGGTCAATACAAAATTTAAAAAATCCAGCTTTGTATGCAGAGCTCCTAAAATATGACACGAGATAATCGCCGGTATGCCTGCATTCTGACAATTATGGCAATTACTAAGGCTTGTATTATAAGAAGTAGTTGATAGCACATGCAGGAAATGCTACTATATTTAAATGGCCATATCAAAGTTTAATGTCACTGAATTGATATTCCCGTTTATGTCTCTCAGACATTCTATGTGGACAATCCCCTCTGAGAATATTCATGAATTAGCGGATACTGGTGTCAAGTGCAATAAAAAGACGCCCTAAAATGGATGTTTTAGTTTGAATTTGAAAATGATAATTCAACTTAAGCCCTGCACAAGGATTTAAACATGCATTTTCCTAACGCAGCTTTCCACCAAGTATAGCTGGTATACGTTTATATGTCATGAAATTTCATTTATATTTCATTATATATACACAGAGAGAGAGAGAGAGAAAGAGAGAGAGAGGGGGAGAGAGAGAGAGTGAGAGAGAGAGAGAGAGAGAGAGAAAGAGAGAGAGAGAGAGAGAGAGAGAGAGAGAGAGAGAGAGAACATTTTATTCATGAGAGATGGCCTCAAAAACGGCTTTGGATAATATGTTTCATTCTTTAATTTACACGTAAACACATTGGTGAAGTTTATTTCTGGTAGAAATGACGTGTGTTTTTAAATTGTACACAAGCTCAAAATTAAGTTATGTTATAAGTGTCGCTGGAGAAAAATAGTTAACTTCAAAACTGCTTTCCTATTTAGTTCAAAACGAGCTGTACACTCGAATGTCTACACACTGAATGACGCATAACTTAACTTAAATATGGCTCCGCGTTTGAGAGATCTTTATTCGCAAGTTGAGTATTGACAAAGCGCCTATATAAATATATCTGAAAAGGGGACCCTTTTCTCGCGTAGTGTTTAAGTGGACACGACTTAATTCAACTAGTGTCAACTGTCTGTCGATTTCACTCACTTTACAAAGAAAGCGTGAAGGTTTCTTTACCTTCTCTTTCTGTGGGAACATATTTTTGACGGACAGACAAAACATGAAGTATTTTACCTTTGCATACAAGGTAAAAAGTGATAAGATAATGAATTGCGTTTGATACAGGCGACTGCTTGTTGCCATTGTTCACAAGTATTTGACAGTTGTTTGGTGTATGCCTTGCTTAAAGCTTTAATGCTGTGTGTTTAATGCTAGCGTTTGAATTATAATGGCATGTCTATGGTCCAGTCTGTACATGATTTATGAATCGTTGTCAGTTGTAAGTTCGAACGTTTTTATATGTTAAGATCCTCTTAAAACTTTGCGATAGTTTTCTTTTGCTCTTATAATATGAATGCCAAATAAAGAAAGGCGAACGAGAATGTTTGGCAACTAGGAAATTAAGTCGACATCAATAACAGTGTATGTGTTTATGTGCTGTTACTAAATGTTACTTACATGTATATACACCAATTATAATTCGGTAAGTGTTCAGCCATGGATCGTTTTAGATGTTTACAATGTATTTTTCTCAAGTTTGATCAGTATTTGTATATATTCTGGGGCAATGTTAAATGAAAATGAAAAAGCGTCATACTTAGAATTATGATGGTATTTTACTTGTATTGATGGAAGTATGCCTATGTAGCAAATATCCATGAATATCATTTAGCGTACATAGTCATTTAACCCTTAAATTGCAGGAAACACAATTAGAGTTGGTTATGTTAGATGTATGTCCGATAATTTTATCGGACATTTTCGTTAAACACGCCAAAAGTAAACGGTGTCGTCGGTGTTTTTTCAACCCGATTAAGGGACATGGACAAAAGTAAAAGCTGATCCGGATAATACGAACACTTACTGATCATAACATGTTACCTCGTTTGCATTCGCATATAATTTGTCATATTTTTAGAATTCACATAAAAAGCTGTACAATATGCGAGGCAGTGAAATGTCAAATTAAAATGTTTAGTCTCGATGGAAATCTTATATGACAGCATAGGCCATTAGTAAAATGTCACCCTCGGCAATACGACTAATATTTTTATGAAAAATAATTTCAACAAGAACTCCAGGACTGG
>CM017561.1:65712437-65797938 GCA_007844125.1 Sinonovacula constricta
ACATGGACTTTTTCACTTTATTAACAGTCTGTTGGTATGTTTGGGCATTAAATTTCCTATTTTGAAGAGAATCTTGATCTTTTGGTTGTCAAAAGAACCTGAAACCATGTAGAATAAAAAGAAAGCAAAAGTCTTAAACACCTATGCAAAATAATGGACTGATCCACTTTTATAGGAAGTATATATTTCATTGAAATTTAGGGGTGACCGATTGGCAATTTGGCGGTATGTATATTCTATGAAGCAGAACCTTCTTACAAGTTGCAAAAGTTGGCTATTTCTGTATTTTTCTGATAGACAATAAAAAGCTCGTTTCATCTATATGTGGTTATGAGGGTCCATCATAACTTGGTCATGGTGCAATTTGCGCGATTCACTATAGAATATAGAACACACTTATTTAGTGGCGTCTAATCTCAAACTCGAAGTACTAAACCATGGATGAATGTGGTACAGGGCTAGCAGACTTAGTTTAGAAGTACCATTGCAGTGAGCCTTATTATACACTGTTCCCCGCGACTGAAATCGTCGAAAAACATGCAATTGACATTTTAAAACCGCCTTATCTGAATTTCAAATTGTTCATATACCCGTTTGCCTTTTCTATTAATAGCACCAAGATATTTTGTTATTAAGCCCGTGTTTACAAACTTTCACAGATAAATAACGTGTCGTTTTCGAAGAAGTTTACGTCACCCACCCCTGTAAATCGCGGAACTTCCTTAATTCGGAACACCTCGCCCATTTTCGCCCGCCTATTCTCTAGCGAGAACGAGAATGTCAGAGGGCATCCGCTCGCATGTGCAAAATTTTTCAGCATTCCATATATAGGCGGCGCGCTTCAGCGCGTTGCCAATCAACGATGCTAATAATCAATAATACAAATAATTAACAATTGTTACTGATCAATATTTTTTGTCTGTTTAAATGTTTCGTTTGTTATATTAATTGTAAAAACACAAAGAAAAAAGTCACAGAATTTTTTTTTGCAACAGGATTCGATCTCTGGAGACCGTTAACATCAGAACAAGATCATAAACACTGCGCTATTCCCTGATCGCCATCTGTGTGTGAGTAAAATAAGATTTTGTACAACATGCCACTACAGATGCTATCGATCTATTTTAAGAAATAGATACAATAGTAAATTTTAAACGAATAACCAATAGTTTTCATAAGATTTATAAACATATTAATACAAAGAACAACTTTACATATAATATATAATACTGCATATTGGCTATAGTTATATATATAAGAAACAACGCCATTTAACGAAATAGGACACGTACGTTGGGAATGTGTAAATCGCGAAACTTCCGGAATTCGGAAAGCCTTGTGCATTTTCCCTCGATCATTCTCTAGCTAGAACGAGAATGTCTGAGGACATCAAATCGCATGTGCAAAATTTATTCAGCATTCCACATATAGGCGGCGCCCTTCAGCGCGTCGCCAATAATGACCTTCATCGGCACTCCTCGGCGATGATGCAGACAGCATTAGCCGAGGTGTTACGATTGTCTGTCCCCTTGCATTCCAATCAAGGTACACTGTAGGTTTTTGATGTACTTAAAGTTAACCTGTTCTGATCATGACAAAACAGTTAAAAGATGCGAATAAGAACTTTGTTGTTTTTTATAATAAGATGTTTTGTGAATTATGAAAATATATTAAGGTCACCATTTTAAAATTGATTCTCATATAGAATAGACCAAATGCAATTTTATGTTACATCCAAGCAAAATAAAAACGCTAACATTGGCAAAAGTTGTTAGTATTTGTATGACAAAATGCCTTCTAGGCAAAATCTCTTCCGTTCCTTTTCTGCATAGGCGGACAAGCAAGTTGTAAAAAAGAAAAGGGAATATATATATTGCTAAGTTGATGATGATTTTATAACTGAATGATCTGCAGCTGTGGATGTGTAGCACAGTGCAGTTCCAGTTTGCAAAATGTTGCTTATTTAAACATTTAATAACATCTATAATATGTTAACCGGAAACTGAACTTATTTTGGAAATATTTATTTGTATTTTGTGTTGCCCAAAGTATAAAGTATAGATGTATATACGTATGGAAATATTTTTGCTTGTTTGTTAACATTTATCGTAGTTATAATTTCCTTAACTAATACTGTACTGGAATGCGACGGTAGTTTGACGATGCGTGCACAGGCGATTTGCTTGGTTGATGTGCCGAAAAACCATTGTTAAATATAAAGAAAATATCTTGAAAATGCTAAGTTAAATTTTGTTTGTTCTACAGTATTTACTGATACATGTCGTTGTTTGTTTCGTCTGATCCAACATTTGATAAGGCCTTAAGACGAGCTTTAGTTCCATATATACTCTACATTGAAATTATGCACAGCACATTCTTGAACTACCAACTGAAATCTCAACGCAGGCAATATTAATGTATATTTATTAAGCATAAAATCCGACGATACTGCAATGATTGTTTGCTGACAAACTAAGACACTTAAAGATAGCCATACTGTTGGTTGTTTCTTTCCTATTATATGAAAACGACGATCGATGGGAAAACAGAGGTACAAATGTTATCTATCTGCATTTTATCATCCATTTAGAAGGTAAGTATGTGTTTGCCTCTTTCGGTATATTTTCGTGAAGAATTTGAACCAGTTTCACCAACAAAGTTAGGTGGCTAAAGGATTATTTTATTTTTCAGACTTTCAGAGTCAATTTAATAAAACCAATCAAAATGAGTAACCTTTTGTCCAGAGACACTTCAGAACGCATCTTAGACATTTTAGAATTTTTTTTATTCCGGGAAGCATACTACCCGGCACCCCCAATATTTTCTGCTGTGGTAATCATACGGACACCATGGGCTACAGGGGGAACTCAAAGAAGTCAAATGTTAAGCCTTTTCTTCCAGATAAATTTTAGGCCCGGAGACCGAATATGACATACGTTCTAAGGTTTCCAGAGAGAAATGTTTCTAAAATGTCAGAGATGCGTTCTGAAGTATATCTGGACAAAAGATTAATAGTTTTTAATGGTTTTATTAATCTGAAAGTCTGAAAATGGGAAGACATAAACCTTTAGCAACTTAACTTTTTTTAAAGCTGGTTCGAATTTTTAAAAAGAAATTTGCCGAAATAGGCAATCACATACTGCCCTTCGAGTTTGAACATAAAATGGAGGTAAATTACATGTGTTGCTTAGTTTTCCCATCGATTGTCGTTTGCATATAACCGGATAACAACCGGTCGCAGTAGCTAGAATGGTAAAGCATCGGCTTACGGATAGGGAAGTCGCGGATTCAAACTCCGACCAGGTCAAACCAAAGACTTTAAAGTTGGTAGTAGTGGCCACTTCCTCCTAACGCTTGGGACTATGGGGACAGCATTACGCATGGCTCGTCGGTGTCAGTAAAATTGACCGGTCGGGTTCAGTTCCTGGGCACCACAAAAATGCCCCTATGCTATAATGATATAGAAATGTCGCTGCACTTTCGGCAAATCCACCCCCCCCCCCCCCTCCTCCTCCATCCTCCGCGGATAACATTTTTACTAAAATTTTCTACGACGATCAAGCGATCGAGCCGCTATGCTGAAACATAGAATTTGACGTCACGTTTTCGGAAAACTACTAGCTGGTGTTTCTAAAAATAGTAACGGTGGAGAAAACCTTCGGGTTCTTTCGGCGTAATTCGCAGGTGCGGAAGGTGGCGAATATCGACGAAGTTGATTTCAGTGCACTTACCTTAATAAAGCAAATGTTCTTACACCGGGCTTTATATATCACATGTTCGAGGTGATGGTGTTTTCAGTATGGTTTTAGACGCTGCTTTTCCACCGATACATGTCTTATTAATTTATCGGTGTTAGTAAATTTCAGATGGATCATGGCAATTTTGTGGGATTGTTCTTTTTGATTTGCAAAATGTTTTTCATACGGGTACTCTTTCATTATGTAATTTAGGGCTGTAGGTCTTAGTTTGAATGCTATTAAATGAATTCAACCAGAGTGTCCTGACAGACAAAACTAGTTGATAAATATGTTGCTTTTCAAACAAAAGTTGTTTGAAGTGTTCCCCAAGGTCTATTCTTGCGACCCTTTTACTTACAATCAGCGTAAATGATATTTCAGCGCTTGTTCAACTAAACAGAAATTACTCCATGCAGATGTGTCTGGGATTTTGGTTTCTAGAAAATGCAATTCTTATATATAACCTGTATAATCGTATATTAATGAAAATCTTATTGAAAATTAAATTGTTGAAAATTAAATATCATGGCGTTACTTTTGCCCCTCACCTGTCTTCTAAAGGCAAGGTAACCACTGTCTTATGTCTGGAAGCTTTACATATGTAGTTTTAGGGGAGTTTACTTTCTTTGAATTTCTTTGGAACCAGTACCAAATTGTGTTGGTCAGATAATAATGTGTTCTCAAAAAGTTGTGGACTGTTTCTTTTTCAATAAGTGGACACTGTGGTCCGTTATTTTCACTAGTGACTGATCATTCGCCCCAGGATTACATGTCTCTTTACATAAAGTGAGACTGTACTCTACTTCTACCTAAGGTAGGCAACTTTGCTAGAAAATATTTGTAAATTGTAAGTGAGCCATCTTGAGACACATTGAAATAAACCGGTATGTGTCGTGCAACCAATATCAGGGACACTTTTATACTCACTATAACATACCGGTGTGTGTCGTGCAACCAATATCAGGGACACCTTTATACTCACTATAACATACCGGTGTGTGTCGTGCAGCCAATGTCAGGGACACCTTTATACTCACTATAACATACCGGTGTGTGTCGTGCAGCCAATATCAGGGACACCTTTATACCCACTATAACATACCGGTGTGAGTCAGGCAGCCAATATCAGGGACACCTATATACTCACAATAACATACCAGTGTGTGTCGTGCAGCCAATATCAGGGACACCTATATACTCACTATAACATACCGGTGTGTGTCGTGCAGCCAATATCAGGGACACCTTTATACTCAATATAACATACCGGTGTGCGTCGTGCAGCCAATATCAGGGACACCTTTATACTCATTATAATATACCGGTGTGTGTCGTGCAGCCAATATTAGGGACACCTTTATACTCACTATAACATACCGGTGTGTGTCGTGCAGCCAATATCAGGGACACCTTTATACTCACAATAACATACCAGTGTGTGTCGGGCAGCCAATATCAGGGACAACTTTATACTCACTATAACATACCGGTGTGTGTCGTGCAGCCAATATCAGGGACACCTATATACTCACTATAACATACCGGTGTGTGTCGTGCAGCCAATATCAGGGTCACCTTTATACTCACTATAACATACCGGTGTGTGTCGTGCAGCCAATGTCAGGGACACCTTTATACTCACTATAACATACCGGTGTGCGTCGTGCAGCCAATATCAGGGAACACCTTTATACTCATTATAATATTACCGGTGTGTGGTCGTGCAGCCAATATTAGGGACACCTTTATACTCACTATAACATACCGGTGTGTGTCGTGCAGCCAATATCAGGGACACCTTTATACTCACAATAACATACCAGTGTGTGTCGGGCAGCCAATATCAGGGACAACTTTATACTCACTATAACATACCGGTGTGTGTCGTGCAGCCAATATCAGGGACACCTATATACTCACTATAACATACCGGTGTGTGTCGTGCAGCCAATATCAGGGACACCTATATACTCACTATAACATACCGGTGTGTGTCGTGCAGCCAATATTAGGGACACCTTTATACTCACTATAACATACCGGTGTGTGTCGGGCAGCCAATATCAGGGACACCTATATACTCACTTTAACATACCGGTGTGAGTCGGGCAGCCAATATCAGGGACACCTATATACTCACTATAACATACCGGTGTGTGTCGTGCAGCCAATGTCAGGGACACCTTTATACTCACTATAACATACCGGTGTGTGTCGTGCAGCCAATATCAGGGACACCTTTATACCCACTATAACATACCGGTGTGAGTCAGGCAGCCAATATCAGGGACACCTATATACTCACAATAACATACCAGTGTGTGTCGTGCAGCCAATATCAGGGACACCTATATACTCACTATAACATACCGGTGTGAGTCGGGCAGCCAATATCAGGAACACCTTTATACTCACTATAACATACCGGTGTGTGTCGTGCAGCCAATATCAGGGACACCTATATACTCACTATAACATACCGGTGTGAGTCGTGCAGCCAATATCAGGGACACCTATATACTCACTATAACATACCGGTGTGAGTCGGGCAGCCAATATCAGGGACACCTATATACTCACAATAACATACCAGTGTGTGTCGTGCAGCCAATATCAGGGACACCTATATACTCACTATAACATACCGGTGTGTGTCGTGCAGCCAATATCAGGGACACCTATATACTCACTATAACATACCGGTGTGAGTCGTGCAGCCAATATCAGGGACACCTATATACTCACTATAACATACCGGTGTGAGTCGGGCAGCCAATATCAGGGACACCTATATACTCACAATAACATACCAGTGTGTGTCGTGCAGCCAATAATCAGGGACACCTATATACTCACTATAACATACCGGTGTGTGTCGTGCAGCCAATATCAGGGACACCTATATACTCACTATAACATACCGGTGTGAGTCGTGCAGCCAATATCAGGGACACCTATATACTCACAATAACATACCAGTGTGTGTCGGGCAGCCAATATCAGGGACACCTATATACTCACAATAACATACCAGTGTGTGTCGTGCAGCCAATATCAGGGACACCTATATACTCACTATAACATACCGGTGTGTGTCGTGCAGCCAATGGCAGGGACACCTGTATGCTCACTATAACATACCGGTGTGTGTCGTGCAGCCAATATCAGGGACACCTATATACTCACTATAACATACCGGTGTGTGTCGTGCAGCCAATGTCAGGGACACCTGTATACTCACTATAACATACTGGTGTGAGTCGTGCAACCAATATCAGGGACACTTTTATACTCACTATAACATACCGGTGTGTGTCGTGCAGCCAATATCAGGGACACCTTTATACTCACTATAACATACCGGTGTGTGTCGTGCAGCCAATATCAGGGACACGTTTATACTCACTATAACATACCGGTGTGAGTCGTGCAGCCAATATCAGGGACACCTTTATACTCACTATAACATACCGGTGTGTGTCGTGCAGCCAATGTCAGGGACACCTATATACTCACTATAACATACTGGTGTGAGTCGTGCAACCAATATCAGGGACACTTTTATACTCACTATAACATACCGGTGTGAGTCGGGCAGCCAATATCAGGAACACCTTTATACTCACTATAACATACCGGTGTGAGTCGGGCAGCCAATATCAGGGACACCTATAAACTCACTATAACATACCAGTGTGTGTCGTGCAGCCAATATCAGGGACACGTTTATACTCACTATAACATACCGGTGTGAGTCGTGCAGCCAATATCAGGGACACCTTTATACTCACTATAACATACCGGTGTGTGTCGTGCAGCCAATATCAGGGACACTTTTATACTCACTATAACATACCGGTGTGTGTCGGGCAGCCAATATCAGGGACACCTTTATACTCACTATAACATACCGGTGTGAGTCGGGCAGCCAATGTCAGGGACACCTATATACTCACTATAACATACCGGTGTGAGTCGGGCAGCCAATATCAGGGACACCTTTATACTCACTATAACATACCGGTGTGAGTCGGGCAGCCAATATCAGGGACACCTTTATACTCACTATAACATACCGGTGTGCATCGTGCAATCAATATCAGGGACACTTTTATACTCACTATAACATACCGGTGTGTGTCGTGCAGCCAATGTCAGGGACACCTTTATACTCACTATAACATACCGGTGTGAGTCGGGCAGCCAATGTCAGGGACACCTTTATACTCACTATAACATACCGGTGTGAGTCGGGCAGCCAATATCAGGGGCACCTATATACTCACTATAATATACCGGTGTGAGTCGGGCAGCCAATATCAGGGACACCTTTATACTCACTATAACATACCGGTGTGTGTCGTGCAGCCAATGTCAGGGACACCTTTATACTCACTATAACATACTGGTGTGAGTCGTGCAACCAATATCAGGGACACCTATATACTCACTATAACATACCGGTGTGAGTCGTGCAACCAATATCAGGGACACCTTTATACTCACTATAACATACTGGTGTGAGTCGTGCAACCAATATCAGGGACACCTTTATACTCACTATAACATAACGGTGTGTGTCGTGCAGCCAATATCAGGGACACCTTTATACTCACTATAACATACCGGTGTGAGTCGGGCAGCCAATGTCAGGGACACCTTTATACTCACTATAACAAACCGGTGTGAGTCGGGCAGCCAATATCAGGGACACCTATATACTCACTATAACATACCGGTGTGAGTCGGGCAGCCAATATCAGGGACACCTTTATACTCACTATAACATACCGGTGTGTGTCGTGCAGCCAATGTCAGGGACACCTTTATACTCACTATAACATACTGGTGTGAGTCGTGCAACCAATATCAGGGACACCTATATACTCACTATAACATACCGGTGTGAGTCGTGCAACCAATATCAGGGAAACCTTTATACTTACTATAACATACTGGTGTGAGTCGTGCAACCAATATCAGGGACACCTTTATACTCACTATAACATACCGGTGTGTGTCGTGCAGCCAATATCAGGGACACCTATATACTCACTATAACATACCGGTGTAAGTCGGGCAGCCCATATCAGGGACACCTATATACTCACAATAAGATACCAGTGTGTGTCGTGCAGCCAATATCAGGGACACCTATATACTCACTATAACATACCGGTGTGAGTCGGGCAGCAAATGTCAGGGACACCTTTATACTCACTATAACATACCGGTGTGTGTCGTGCAGCCAATGTCAGGGACACCTTTATACTCACTATAACATACCGGTGTGAGTCGGGCAGCCTATATCAGGGACACCTATATACTCACTATAACATACCGGTGTGTGTCGTGCAGCCAATGTCAGGGACACCTTTATACTCACTATAACATACCGGTGTGTGTCGTGCAAACAATATCAGGGACACCTTTATACTCACTATAACATACCGGTGTGTGTCGTGCAGCCAATGTCAGGGACACCTTTATACTCACTATAACATACCGGTGTGAGTCGGGCAGCCAATGTCAGGGACACCTATATACTCACTATAACATACCGGTGTGTGTCGGGCAGCCAATATCAGGGACACCTTTATACTCACTATAACATACCGGTGTGAGTCGGGCAGCCAATATCAGGGACACCTACATACTCACTATAACATACCGGTGTGAGTCGGGCAGCCAATATCAGGGACACCTTTATACTCACTATAACATACCGGTGTGTGTCGTGCAGCCAATGTCAGGGACCCCTTTATACTCACTATAACATACTGGTGTGAGTCGTGCAACCAATATCAGGGACACCTATATACTCACTATAACATACCGGTGTGAGTCGTGCAACCAATATCAGGGACACCTTTATACTCACTATAACATACTGGTGTGAGTCGTGCAACCAATATCAGGGACACCTTTATACTCACTATAACATACCGGTGTGTGTCGTGCAGCCAATATCAGGGACACCTTTATACCCACTATAACATACCGGTGTGAGTCAGGCAGCCAATGTCAGGGACACCTTTATACTCACTATAACAAACCGGTGTGCGTCGGGCAGCCAATATCAGGGACACCTATATACTCACTATAACATACCGGTGTGAGTCGGGCAGCCAATATCAGGGACACCTTTATACTCACTATAACATACTGGTGTGAGTCGTGCAACCAATATCAGGGACACCTTTATACTCACTATAACATACCGGTGTGTGTCGTGCAGCCAATATCAGGGACACCTTTATACTCACTATAACATACCGGTGTGAGTCGTGCAACCAATATCAGGGACACCTTTATACTCACTATAACATACTGGTGTGAGTCGTGCAACCAATATCAGGAACACCTTTATACTCACTATAACATACCGGTGTGTGTCGTGCAGCCAATATCAGGGACACCTTTATACTCACTATAACATACCGGTGTGTGTCGTGCAGCCAATATCAGGGACACCTTTATACTCACTATAACATACCGGTGTCTGTCGTGCAGCCAATATCAGGAACACCTTTATACTCACTATAACATACCGGTGTGTGTCGTGCAGCCAATGTCAGGGACACCTTTATACTCACTATAACATACCGGTGTGTGTCGTGCAAACAATATCAGGGACACCTTTATACTCACTATAACATACCGGTGTGTGTCGTGCAGCCAATGTCAGGGACACCTTTATACTCACTATAACATACCGGTGTGAGTCGGGCAGCCAATGTCAGGGACACCTTTATACTCACTATAACATACCGGTGTGAGTCGGGCAGCCAATATCAGGGACACCTACATACTCACTATAACATACCGGTGTGAGTCGGGCAGCCAATATCAGGGACACCTTTATACTCACTATAACATACCGGTGTGTGTCGTGCAGCCAATATCAGGGACACCTATATACTCACTATAACATACCGGTGTGAGTCGTGCAGCCAATATCAGGGACACCTTTATACTCACTATAACATACCGGTGTGTGTCGTGCAGCCAATGTCAGGGACCCCTTTATACTCACTATAACATACTGGTGTGAGTCGTGCAACCAATATCAGGGACACCTATATACTCACTATAACATACCGGTGTGAGTCGTGCAACCAATATCAGGGACACCTTTATACTCACTATAACATACTGGTGTGAGTCGTGCAACCAATATCAGGGACACCTTTATACTCACTATAACATACCGGTGTGTGTCGTGCAGCCAATATCAGGGACACCTTTATACTCACTATAACATACCGGTGTGAGTCAGGCAGCCAATGTCAGGGACACCTTTATACTCACTATAACAAACCGGTGTGAGTCGGGCAGCCAATATCAGGGACACCTATATACTCACTATAACATACCGGTGTGAGTCGGGCAGCCAATATCAGGGACACCTTTATACTCACTATAACATACCGGTGTGTGTCGTGCAGCCAATGTCAGGGACACCTTTATACTCACTATAACATACTGGTGTGAGTCGTGCAACCAATATCAGGGACACCTATATACTCACTATAACATACCGGTGTGAGTCGTGCAACCAATATCAGGGACACCTTTATACTCACTATAACATACTGGTGTGAGTCGTGCAACCAATATCAGGGACACCTTTATACTCACTATAACATACCGGTGTGTGTCGTGCAGCCAATACCAGGGACACCTATATACTCACTATAACATACCAGTGTGTGTCGTGCAGCCAATATCAGGGACACCTATATACTCACTATAACATACCGGTGTGAGTCGGGCAGCCAATGTCAGGGACACCTATATACTCACTATAACATACTGGTGTGAGTCGTGCAACCAATATCAGGGACACTTTTATACTCACTATAACATACCGGTGTGTGTCGTGCAGCCAATGTCAGGGACACCTTTATACTCACTATAACATACTGGTGTGAGTCGTGCAACCAATATCAGGGACACCTTTATACTCACTATAACATACCGGTGTGTGTCGTGCAACCAATATCAGGGACACCTTTATACTCACTATAACATACTGGTGTGAGTCGTGCAACCAATATCAGGGACACCTTTATACACACTATAACATACCGGTGTGTGTCGTGCAGCCAATGTCAGGGACACCTTTATACTCACTATAACATACCGGTGTGAGTCGTGCAGCCAATATCAGGGACACCTATATACTCACTATAACATACCGGTGTGTGTCGGGCAGCCAATATCAGGGACACCTTTATACTCACTATAACATACCGGTGTGAGTCGGGCAGCCAATATCAGGGACACCTATATACTCACTATAACATACCGGTGTGTGTCGTGCAGCCAATGTCAGGGACACCTTTATACTCACTATAACATACCGGTGTGTGTCGTGCAAACAATATCAGGGACACCTTTATACTCACTATAACATACCGGTGTGTGTCGTGCAGCCAATATCAGGGACACCTTTATACTCACAATAACATACCGGTGTGAGTCGGGCAGCCAATATCAGGGACACCTATATACTCACTATAACATACCGGTGTGTGTCGTGCAGCCAATGTCAGGGACACCTTTATACTCACTATAACATACCGGTGTGTGTCGTGCAAACAATATCAGGGACACCTTTATACTCACTATAACATACCGGTGTGTGTCGGGCAGCCAATATCAGGGACACCTTTATACTCACTATAACATACCGGTGTGAGTCGGGCAGCCAATATCAGGGACACCTATATACTCACTAAAACATACCGGTGTGTGTCGTGCAAACAATATCAGGGACACCTATATACTCACTATAACATACCGGTGTGTGTCGTGCAGCCAATGTCAGGGACACCTATATACTCACTATAACATACCGGTGTGTGTCGTGCAGCCAATATCAGGGACACCTTTATACTCACTATAACATACCGGTGTGTGTCGTGCAGCCAATGTCAGGGACACCTTTATACTCACTATAACATACCGGTGTGTGTGTAGAGCAGCCAATATCAGGGACACCTATATACTCACTATAACATATTGGTGTGAGTCGTGCAACCAATATCAGGGACACCTTTATACTCACTATAACATACCGGTGTGTGTCGTGCAGCCAATGTCAGGGACACCTTTATACTCACTATAACATACCGGTGTGAGTCGTGCAACCAATATCAGGGACACCTTTATGCTCACTATAACATACCGGTGTGTGTCGTGCAGCCAATGTCAGGGACACCTTTATACTCACTATAACATACTGGTGTGAGTCGTGCAACCAATATCAGGGACACCTATATACTCACTATAACATACCGGTGTGAGTCGTGCAACCAATATCAGGGACACCTATACTCACTATAACATACCGGTGTGAGTCGTGCAGCCAATATCAGGGACACCTTTATACTCACTATAACATACCGGTGTGTGTCGTGCAGCCAATGTCAGGGACACCTTTATACTCACTATAACATACCGGTGTCTGTCGTGCAGCCAATATCAGGAACACCTTTATACTCACTATAACATACCGGTGTGTGTCGTGCAGCCAATGTCAGGGACACCTTTATACTCACTATAACATACCGGTGTGTGTCGTGCAAACAATATCAGGGACACCTTTATACTCACTATAACATACCGGTGTGTGTCGTGCAGCCAATGTCAGGGACACCTTTATACTCACTATAACATACCGGTGTGAGTCGGGCAGCCAATGTCAGGGACACCTTTATACTCACTATAACATACCGGTGTGAGTCGGGCAGCCAATATCAGGGACACCTACATACTCACTATAACATACCGGTGTGAGTCGGGCAGCCAATATCAGGGACACCTTTATACTCACTATAACATACCGGTGTGTGTCGTGCAGCCAATATCAGGGACACCTATATACTCACTATAACATACCGGTGTGAGTCGTGCAGCCAATATCAGGGACACCTTTATACTCACTATAACATACCGGTGTGTGTCGTGCAGCCAATGTCAGGGACCCCTTTATACTCACTATAACATACTGGTGTGAGTCGTGCAACCAATATCAGGGACACCTATATACTCACTATAACATACCGGTGTGAGTCGTGCAACCAATATCAGGGACACCTTTATACTCACTATAACATACTGGTGTGAGTCGTGCAACCAATATCAGGGACACCTTTATACTCACTATAACATACCGGTGTGTGTCGTGCAGCCAATATCAGGGACACCTTTATACTCACTATAACATACCGGTGTGAGTCAGGCAGCCAATGTCAGGGACACCTTTATACTCACTATAACAAACCGGTGTGAGTCGGGCAGCCAATATCAGGGACACCTATATACTCACTATAACATACCGGTGTGAGTCGGGCAGCCAATATCAGGGACACCTTTATACTCACTATAACATACCGGTGTGTGTCGTGCAGCCAATGTCAGGGACACCTTTATACTCACTATAACATACTGGTGTGAGTCGTGCAACCAATATCAGGGACACCTATATACTCACTATAACATACCGGTGTGAGTCGTGCAACCAATATCAGGGACACCTTTATACTCACTATAACATACTGGTGTGAGTCGTGCAACCAATATCAGGGACACCTTTATACTCACTATAACATACCGGTGTGTGTCGTGCAGCCAATACCAGGGACACCTATATACTCACTATAACATACCGGTGTGAGTCGGGCAGCCAATATCAGGGACACCTATATACTCACAATAACATACCAGTGTGTGTCGTGCAGCCAATATCAGGGACACCTATATACTCACTATAACATACCGGTGTGAGTCGGGCAGCCAATGTCAGGGACACCTATATACTCACTATAACATACTGGTGTGAGTCGTGCAACCAATATCAGGGACACCTTTATACTCACTATAACATACCGGTGTGAGTCGGGCAGCCAATATCAGGGACACCTATATACTCACTATAACATACCGGTGTGTGTCGTGCAGCCAATGTCAGGGACACCTTTATACTCACTATAACATACCGGTGTGTGTCGTGCAAACAATATCAGGGACACCTTTATACTCACTATAACATACCGGTGTGTGTCGTGCAGCCAATATCAGGGACACCTTTATACTCACTATAACATACCGGTGTGCGTCGTGCAGCCAATATCAGGGACACCTTTATACTCACAATAACATACCGGTGTGAGTCGGGCAGCCAATATCAGGGACACCTTTATACTCACAATAACATACCGGTGTGAGTCGTGCAGCCAATATCAGGGACACCTTTATACTCACAATAACATACCGGTGTGAGTCGGGCAGCCAATGTAAGGGACACCTTTATACTTACTATAACATACCAGTGTGCGTCGTGCAACCAATATCAGGGACACCTTTATACTCACAATAACATACCGGTGTGAGTCGGGCAGCCAATATCAGGGACACCTATATACTCACTATAACATACCGGTGTGTGTCGTGCAGCCAATGTCAGGGACACCTTTATACTCACTATAACATACCGGTGTGTGTCGTGCAAACAATATCAGGGTCACCTTTATACTCACTATAACATACCGGTGTGTTTCGGGCAGCCAATATCAGGGACACCTTTATACTCACTATAACATACCGGTGTGAGTCGGGCAGCCAATATCAGGGACACCTATATACTCACTAAAACATACCGGTGTGTGTCGTGCAAACAATATCAGGGACACCTATATACTCACTATAACATACCGGTGTGTGTCGTGCAGCCAATGTCAGGGACACCTATATACTCACTATAACATACCGGTGTGTGTCGTGCAGCCAATATCAGGGACACCTTTATACTCACTATAACATACCGGTGTGTGTCGTGCAGCCAATGTCAGGGACACCTTTATACTCACTATAACATACCGGTGTGTGTGTAGAGCAGCCAATATCAGGGACACCTATATACTCACTATAACATATTGGTGTGAGTCGTGCAACCAATATCAGGGACACCTTTATACTCACTATAACATACCGGTGTGTGTCGTGCAGCCAATGTCAGGGACACCTTTATACTCACTATAACATACCGGTGTGAGTCGTGCAACCAATATCAGGGACACCTATATACTCACTATAACATACCGGTGTGAGTCGTGCAACCAATATCAGGGACACCTATATACTCACTATAACATACCGGTGTGAGTCGTGCAGCCAATATCAGGGACACCTTTATACTCACTATAACATACCGGTGTGCGTCGTGCAGCCAATATCAGGGACACCTTTATACTCACTATAACATTCCGGTGTGTGTCGTGCAGCCAATATCAGGGACACGTTTATACTCACTATAACATACCGGTGTGTGTCGTGCAGCCAATATCAGGGACACCTTTATACTCACTATAACATACCGGTGTGTGTCGTGCAGCCAATGTCAGGGACACCTATATACTCACTATAACATACCGGTGTGTGTCGTGCAGCCAATGTCAGGGACACCTATAAACTCACTATAACATACCGGTGTGTGTCGTGCAGCCAATATCAGGGACACGTTTATACTCACTATAACATACCGGTGTGTGTCGTGCAGCCAATATCAGGGACACCTTTATACTCACTATAACATACCGGTGTGTGTCGTGCAGCCAATATCAGGGACACGTTTATACTCACTATAACATACCGGTATGTGTCGTGCAGCCAATATCAGGGACACCTTTATACTCACTATAACATACCGGTGTGTGTCGTGCAGCCAATGTCAGGGACACCTTTATACTCACTATAACATACCGGTGTGTGTCGTGCAGCCAATATCAGGGACGCCTTTATACTCACTATAACATACCGGTGTGTGTCGTGCAGCCAATATCAGGGACACGTTTATACTCACTATAACATACCGGTGTTTGTCGTGCAGCCAATATCAGGGACACCTTTATACTCACTATAACATACCGGTGTGTGTCGTGCAGCCAATGTCAGGGACACCTTTATACTCACTATAACATACCGGCGTGTGTCGTGCAGCCAATATCAGGGACACGTTTATACTCACTATAACATACCGGTGTTTGTCGTGCAGCCAATGTCAGGGACACCTTTATACTCACTATAACATACCGGTGTGTGTCGTGCAGCCAATATCAGGGACACGTTTATACTCACTATAACATACCGGTGTGTGTCGTGCAGCCAATATCAGGGACACCTTTATACTCACTATAACATACAGGTGTGTGTCGTGCAGCCAATATCAGGGACACCTTTATACTCACTATAACATACCGGTGTGCGTCGTGCAGCCAATATCAGGGACAGCTTTATACTCACTATAACATACCGGTGTGTGTCGTGCAGCCAATATCAGGGACACCTTTATACTCACTATAACATACCGGTGTGTGTAGTGCAGCCAATATCAGGGACACCTTTATACTCACTATAACATACCGGTGTGTGTAGTGCAGCCAATATCAGGGACACCTGTATACTCACTATAACATACCGGTGTGTGTGTAGAGCAGCCAATATCAGGGACACCTTTATACTCACTATAACATACCGGTGTGTGTCGTGCAGCCAATGTCAGGGACACCTTTATACTCACTATAACATACCGGTGTGTGTGTAGAGCAGCCAATATCAGGGACACCTATATACTCACTATAACATATTGGTGTGAGTCGTGCAACCAATATCAGGGACACCTTTATACTCACTATAACATACCGGTGTGTGTCGTGCAGCCAATGTCAGGGACACCTTTATACTCACTATAACATACCGGTGTGAGTCGTGCAACCAATATCAGGGACACCTTTATGCTCACTATAACATACCGGTGTGTGTCGTGCAGCCAATGTCAGGGACACCTTTATACTCACTATAACATACTGGTGTGAGTCGTGCAACCAATATCAGGGACACCTATATACTCACTATAACATACCGGTGTGAGTCGTGCAACCAATATCAGGGACACCTATATACTCACTATAACATACCGGTGTGAGTCGTGCAGCCAATATCAGGGACACCTTTATACTCACTATAACATACCGGTGTGTGTCGTGCAGCCAATGTCAGGGACACCTTTATACTCACTATAACATACCGGTGTCTGTCGTGCAGCCAATATCAGGAACACCTTTATACTCACTATAACATACCGGTGTGTGTCGTGCAGCCAATGTCAGGGACACCTTTATACTCACTATAACATACCGGTGTGTGTCGTGCAAACAATATCAGGGACACCTTTATACTCACTATAACATACCGGTGTGTGTCGTGCAGCCAATGTCAGGGACACCTTTATACTCACTATAACATACCGGTGTGAGTCGGGCAGCCAATGTCAGGGACACCTTTATACTCACTATAACATACCGGTGTGAGTCGGGCAGCCAATATCAGGGACACCTACATACTCACTATAACATACCGGTGTGAGTCGGGCAGCCAATATCAGGGACACCTTTATACTCACTATAACATACCGGTGTGTGTCGTGCAGCCAATATCAGGGACACCTATATACTCACTATAACATACCGGTGTGAGTCGTGCAGCCAATATCAGGGACACCTTTATACTCACTATAACATACCGGTGTGTGTCGTGCAGCCAATGTCAGGGACCCCTTTATACTCACTATAACATACTGGTGTGAGTCGTGCAACCAATATCAGGGACACCTATATACTCACTATAACATACCGGTGTGAGTCGTGCAACCAATATCAGGGACACCTTTATACTCACTATAACATACTGGTGTGAGTCGTGCAACCAATATCAGGGACACCTTTATACTCACTATAACATACCGGTGTGTGTCGTGCAGCCAATATCAGGGACACCTTTATACTCACTATAACATACCGGTGTGAGTCAGGCAGCCAATGTCAGGGACACCTTTATACTCACTATAACAAACCGGTGTGAGTCGGGCAGCCAATATCAGGGACACCTATATACTCACTATAACATACCGGTGTGAGTCGGGCAGCCAATATCAGGGACACCTTTATACTCACTATAACATACCGGTGTGTGTCGTGCAGCCAATGTCAGGGACACCTTTATACTCACTATAACATACTGGTGTGAGTCGTGCAACCAATATCAGGGACACCTATATACTCACTATAACATACCGGTGTGAGTCGTGCAACCAATATCAGGGACACCTTTATACTCACTATAACATACTGGTGTGAGTCGTGCAACCAATATCAGGGACACCTTTATACTCACTATAACATACCGGTGTGTGTCGTGCAGCCAATACCAGGGACACCTATATACTCACTATAACATACCGGTGTGAGTCGGGCAGCCAATATCAGGGACACCTATATACTCACAATAACATACCAGTGTGTGTCGTGCAGCCAATATCAGGGACACCTATATACTCACTATAACATACCGGTGTGAGTCGGGCAGCCAATGTCAGGGACACCTATATACTCACTATAACATACTGGTGTGAGTCGTGCAACCAATATCAGGGACACCTTTATACTCACTATAACATACCGGTGTGAGTCGGGCAGCCAATATCAGGGACACCTATATACTCACTATAACATACCGGTGTGTGTCGTGCAGCCAATGTCAGGGACACCTTTATACTCACTATAACATACCGGTGTGTGTCGTGCAAACAATATCAGGGACACCTTTATACTCACTATAACATACCGGTGTGTGTCGTGCAGCCAATATCAGGGACACCTTTATACTCACTATAACATACCGGTGTGCGTCGTGCAGCCAATATCAGGGACACCTTTATACTCACAATAACATACCGGTGTGAGTCGGGCAGCCAATATCAGGGACACCTTTATACTCACAATAACATACCGGTGTGAGTCGTGCAGCCAATATCAGGGACACCTTTATACTCACAATAACATACCGGTGTGAGTCGGGCAGCCAATGTAAGGGACACCTTTATACTTACTATAACATACCAGTGTGCGTCGTGCAACCAATATCAGGGACACCTTTATACTCACAATAACATACCGGTGTGAGTCGGGCAGCCAATATCAGGGACACCTATATACTCACTATAACATACCGGTGTGTGTCGTGCAGCCAATGTCAGGGACACCTTTATACTCACTATAACATACCGGTGTGAGTCGGGCAGCCAATATCAGGGTCACCTTTATACTCACTATAACATACCGGTGTGTGTCGTGCAAACAATATCAGGGTCACCTTTATACTCACTATAACATACCGGTGTGTTTCGGGCAGCCAATATCAGGGACACCTTTATACTCACTATAACATACCGGTGTGAGTCGGGCAGCCAATATCAGGGACACCTATATACTCACTAAAACATACCGGTGTGTGTCGTGCAAACAATATCAGGGACACCTATATACTCACTATAACATACCGGTGTGTGTCGTGCAGCCAATGTCAGGGACACCTATATACTCACTATAACATACCGGTGTGTGTCGTGCAGCCAATATCAGGGACACCTTTATACTCACTATAACATACCGGTGTGTGTCGTGCAGCCAATGTCAGGGACACCTTTATACTCACTATAACATACCGGTGTGTGTGTAGAGCAGCCAATATCAGGGACACCTATATACTCACTATAACATATTGGTGTGAGTCGTGCAACCAATATCAGGGACACCTTTATACTCACTATAACATACCGGTGTGTGTCGTGCAGCCAATGTCAGGGACACCTTTATACTCACTATAACATACCGGTGTGAGTCGTGCAACCAATATCAGGGACACCTATATACTCACTATAACATACCGGTGTGAGTCGTGCAACCAATATCAGGGACACCTATATACTCACTATAACATACCGGTGTGAGTCGTGCAGCCAATATCAGGGACACCTTTATACTCACTATAACATACCGGTGTGCGTCGTGCAGCCAATATCAGGGACACCTTTATACTCACTATAACATTCCGGTGTGTGTCGTGCAGCCAATATCAGGGACACGTTTATACTCACTATAACATACCGGTGTGTGTCGTGCAGCCAATATCAGGGACACCTTTATACTCACTATAACATACCGGTGTGTGTCGTGCAGCCAATGTCAGGGACACCTATATACTCACTATAACATACCGGTGTGTGTCGTGCAGCCAATGTCAGGGACACCTATAAACTCACTATAACATACCGGTGTGTGTCGTGCAGCCAATATCAGGGACACGTTTATACTCACTATAACATACCGGTGTGTGTCGTGCAGCCAATATCAGTGACACCTTTATACTCACTATAACATACCGGTGTGTGTCGTGCAGCCAATATCAGGGACACGTTTATACTCACTATAACATACCGGTGTGTGTCGTGCAGCCAATATCAGGGACACCTTTATACTCACTATAACATACCGGTGTGTGTCGTGCAGCCAATGTCAGGGACACCTTTATACTCACTATAACATACCGGTGTGTGTCGTGCAGCCAATATCAGGGACGCCTTTATACTCACTATAACATACCGGTGTGTGTCGTGCAGCCAATATCAGGGACACGTTTATACTCACTATAACATACCGGTGTTTGTCGTGCAGCCAATATCAGGGACACCTTTATACTCACTATAACATACCGGTGTGTGTCGTGCAGCCAATGTCAGGGACACCTTTATACTCACTATAACATACCGGCGTGTGTCGTGCAGCCAATATCAGGGACACGTTTATACTCACTATAACATACCGGTGTTTGTCGTGCAGCCAATGTCAGGGACACCTTTATACTCACTATAACATACCGGTGTGTGTCGTGCAGCCAATATCAGGGACACGTTTATACTCACTATAACATACCGGTGTGTGTCGTGCAGCCAATATCAGGGACACCTTTATACTCACTATAACATACAGGTGTGTGTCGTGCAGCCAATATCAGGGACACCTTTATACTCACTATAACATACCGGTGTGCGTCGTGCAGCCAATATCAGGGACAGCTTTATACTCACTATAACATACCGGTGTGTGTCGTGCAGCCAATATCAGGGACACCTTTATACTCACTATAACATACCGGTGTGTGTAGTGCAGCCAATATCAGGGACACCTTTATACTCACTATAACATACCGGTGTGTGTAGTGCAGCCAATATCAGGGACACCTGTATACTCACTATAACATACCGGTGTGTGTGTAGAGCAGCCAATATCAGGGACACCTTTATACTCACTATAACATACCGGTGTGAGTCGGGCAGCCAATATCAGGGACACCTTTATACTCACTATAACATACAGGTGTGAGTCGGGCAGCCAATATCAGGGACAACTTTATACTCACTTTAACATACCGGTGTGGGTCGGGCAGCCAATATCAGGGACACCTTTATACTCACTATAACATACCGGTGTGTGTCGTGCAGCCAATATCAGGGACACCTTTATACTCACTATAACATACCGGCGTGTGTCGTGCAGCCAATATCAGGGACACCTTTATACTCACTTTAACATACCGGTGTGTGTCGTGCAGCCAATATCAGGGACACCATTATACTCACTATAACATACCGGTGTGAGTCGGGCAGCCAATATGAGGGACACTTTTATACTCACTTTAACATACCGGCGTGTGTCGTGCAGCCAATATCAGGGACACCTTTATACTCACTTTAACATACCGGTGTGAGTCGGGCAGCCAATATCAGGGACACCTGTATGCTCACTTTAATATACCGGCGTGTGTCGTGCAGCCAATATCAGAGACACCTTTATACTCACTTTAACATACCGGTGTGTGTCGTGCAACCAATATCAGGGACACCTTTATACTCACTATAACATACCGGTGTGTGTCGTGCAGCCAATATCAGGGACACCTTTATACTCACTATAACATACCGGTGTGTGTCGTGCAACCAATATTAGGGACACCTGTATATTCACTTTAACATACAGGTGTGCGTCGTGCAACCAATATCAGGGACACCTTTGTACTTACTATAACATACCAGTGTGTGTCGGGCAGCCAATATCAGGGACACCTTTATACTCACTTTAACATACCGGTCTGTGTCGTGCAGCCAATGTCAGGGACACCTGTATACTCACTATAACATACCGGTGTGCGTCGTGCAACCAATATCAGGGACACCTATATACTCACTTTAACATACAGGTGTGTGTCGTGCAACCAATATCAGGGACACCTATATACTCACTTTAACATACAGGTGTGTGTCGTGCAACCAATATCAGGGACACCTGTATACTCACTATAACATACTGGTGTGTGTCGTGCAGCCAATATCAGGGACACCTGTATACTCACTTTAACATACAGGTGTGTGTCGTGAAGCCAATATCAGGGACACCTTTATACTCACTATAACATACAGGTGTGTGTCGTGCAACCAATATCAGGGACACCTTTATACTCACTTTAACATACAGGTGTGCGTCGTGCAGCCAATATCAGGGACAGTAATCGAAATACTAGAATATTGCATTTTTGTGTGCTATTCCTAATATAGATTAATATTTATTGTACAACGATGTACATAACTGCTTGATGTTGTTATTAATGTGTAATCATTGTGTCCTTGTTTATGATTTTTACATGTTATTTTCCGTGTTTATTTACACATTTATCGAAATTAAGTCTCTATTTATCTATCAGCATGCAGTCAAATGCGTTTAAAACAACAACAACGACATCATGTTTAACTGGAAGTTAAACAATACTTTCACCAAATTCTCCACTTCTGCAATGCTTTAGAAACTACATGTGTTTATAACATTTATTATACGAATGCTTTTATGGGACCTTTTTCGTGTATTTCAGGTTCCATGTTGTATCATCCATTAGGCACAGTATGGACCGAAAATAGACAGGTAAGTCTACATACATTGAATTTTTTAAACTCATTCGTTTGTTAAGGATGAGTGTAATTATAAACGAAAGCATCCAACTGAATGTTAGTGTTCATGCCCATCCCATTACTGGTTTATGTTTTAAGAATACAGGCAACAAATTAGCAATGGCGGTACATTTTACCAATTGGTGAAGTTTACTTTTTTGTGGTAAAATTGTTGTTTTTTTAAAGCACAGTTACATTTTTTAAAGTCCACAAAAATATGAGATGGCTCACAATGACCAATTCAATCCTAAACATATACTGTATTGTATCTGAATTATTTATCAATATGGTAGCGCTTTGGCGTAGGTATGAAGAACGTCGATGGTCTTACCGCTGAAACGATGAATCTATTTCAAGAGACCAGTATTTATATTTCCGAGTAGGATTCGCCTGATCTCCTTTCTCAAATGAAGTACCCATGAAACATAAACAATCTCGACGAAGTTAACATAAAAAGCGACGGTCATTTGAAACTGTTTTTAAGTTCCCGGTTACATTAAAACAACTCGAAGGGGGCACTTCCTACTTCCGCGTTGAGGAATTATGGAAGTTCCGACTAGCTTTAAACGGGAAGGGAAATCGTAAAGTCGTTTTACATTCAAACTATTTAATTCTACGATTTGTTAATACAAACAGTATGATTAAAGGTTAGCGTAGAATTCTGATCCTGCCTTTAAAATTTCAGTCGTTTTAAACATAAGTTCCTATGTACATTATCACATATTGAATGTTTTCAAATGTTTACTATGAGAAGACAATTTTCTTTTATGTGAACAATTAATCACTGTTTGAAGCAACAACGAGCCAAATCCTTTTCAAATATGCACTGACTCTTCATATTCAAATCTCTTTATCATATTTTATTTAAATTTTTATCGACAGTGACTGTGGTAAATTTAATAATTAAGCAACGATTTTTATCGTTGTGATCAACGATGTCTGCCAGTGATTGTATTTATGTTGAATTAGAAGATGATTCATACAGCACATTTTTGTTTACAGCTAAAACGACCCTTGGATAACATGTTGGCGGCTTCGGGATGTACCACTGACCAGAACTTCATGATACCTACAATGAGCCCAGCAGCAGTGCAAATGGAAGAACGGGTGAAACGGATATCAGAGAAATGCGAAGTCCTGACAAAGACAGAGTACATGAAGAAATTGACGCCAACTGGCAATGTCTGGAGCCATTTTCCCCTGCGGCTTTCTTACTGCATCACACCGAAAGTGGGATGTACCGGCTGGAAACGCTTCATGCGCTTTATTGCGTTTGACTACCCGGAGAAGGAAAACATTGCCAAACCTTCCGACATTGACAGAGGCTTTGTTCATTATGGCCAAATTTCCAATATAAGACAATCAATGGCTAGAAACACAACGCTGTTTGCGAATGACCGACTGTTTATGTTTGCCAGAGATCCATTTTCTCGGCTTTGGTCAGCTTACATTGACAAAATTTATTTGCCAGACTTTTGGAGAACGGCCGCTCATGAGATTGTAAGCGATGTCCGGCAAAATATTTCCGAGTTTCAAATGAAATGTCCAAACAATCTCACATTTGAAGAGTTTCTAACATCTGTTTCGAAACGTGGACGCGTTGAAAGTTTTAATGAACATTGGGAACCATCCCATCGAGTGTGTAGCCCATGCCACGCGAATTACGAATTTATCGGAAAGCAAGAAACGTTTGCTAGGGACTCCAATCTGATTTTATCCAGCTTTGGTTTCCAACATTTTATTTCCAATGAATCATCACTGGAAAGAGCCCGGTCGGAAATAGAAATGTTGGTGACATATAATCTTGATCTGGAGAACGCATATAATAAGACATGTTTTAAAAGGATAGACGTTGCTGAGAGGTTGTGGAGGACATTTCAACTTAATGGATACATCAGTATAAAGCGGAAATTTCCACAACAAGAGCTCATGGCAGCAAATTTTACGGTTATGAAAAACCCATTACAGAAAGAAATCTTTATAAAGATATTGTATCAGATCTTAGAGAAACAGACTCCTGAAGAGTGGCGAACTATAAAGTTACAAAAGAGACAGCTAATGATTGAAGAGTATAAGAAAGTTCCTATGAACATTATTAAGGCGATTCAAGACATATACATGTTTGATTTTTCATTGTTTGAATACGACCCTTGTCCACGTGATATGTTTGAGATTTGTCCAACTGATGATACATTGACATAATGATCCCCATTATTCTCTAGGTTGGTTTTGTATATAGCACTACACTTGTAAGAAAACAAAATTTTTATGTAATTTTGTATCAAGTTTTTCGTCATCTGCTATGCCAACTTAAATACATTTTATAGAGCTATGTCAGTTTCTTTTTTGTTTGCTTCAAAGCAACCAAATTATATGTATATATACATGACCACTTGCAAGCGTGTATCTGTTAGATCCTAGAGCAGAAGGTGCATGCTATGAATGCATTGTCTCCCTTGAATATCTTAAAACGGAAACAGCTGTTAAAACTGAAATCCTTATTATTGTTTTTGATCCTGCAACCTTCATAAATATTGAGTGCTGTGTATTGGCCCATTTGTTCAATGTACTTAATATTTACCATTTCGACATGGCCTCATGTCTGGTTTAAATATTGGAAAATTCCCATAAATAACTATCGTAATTTTCATAAATGCTTAAAAGACTGATTGATGTAAGGATATGTATATTTAGGAAAACAATCGTAACTTATATGTGAAAAATGAAAACATTCTTTAATTTCATGTAGTTAGCGAATATAAACTGTTACATATGTTTCCTACAACACCTTGTTATTATTATGATTAGTTCAATATCAATTAAACACCGGCCGTCTCCAGATGGCGTGGCCTGGATGCAGGTAGAATATCATTTGTAGCTTATGCGCGAGGTATTCATCTGTACATGAACTCTCTTTCTTTTCGGTTATAACCAATCATTTGCATTTGGATTAAGTCAATCATAATGACTCTATGGAGCTAAACCACAACTGGCAATGCAGTACAACACAGTTATGCATAGATATAAAAAGTCGGTGATATAATACAACACAATTTACATGTACACAAGTATTAAGTAATAACATAAATAACGCTCGATCAATATGTCATGTACATCATACCCTTGTATATATACATATATAATAGGCCGTCCTGGTATGTCAGTCATTGTCTTGTGCCGTTCTCCATCCATTGTTTAATGACAGGGTCGTAAATATGCCACCTAAGCCAGATGTGCCAACTCCCAGTTCTCTGTCTATTCTTTCTATTGCCCGGCATTGTTTATTGCTCAGGACAGATGTTACGCACAGTAGTACATCAGTGTTTAAAGGCATCTCGAAAGTAATATGGTATCCCACTGAGCCAGGCCCCACCTGCTGTGACCAGACCTGCTAATGCCTGGTCATCACTGCAGTGAGTCTTTAGCCAATATAGTACTATTCTGTCACATTAAAACCTCTGTTGGGTTCATGCGAAACTAAATTACCTATTAGTATGGAAGTGGGACAGTAGGCTAGTTTTACACAAAGCCATAAACATAAATGTTAGTGATAATGACTTTTTAAATTGCTTTTGTTAGAAACGTTTCGTTACATTTTATTCAACAGAATTGCTCTTATTAAATATACTGCATTCAGGCCACACCACGAGAAGGCGTTTCTAATCATGGTCCATATTTTTTCTTTTTCTTCTTTTTTTGTTATTTTCATATTATTTATACATCCATATATTTTTTTTTAAATAAATCTATATATCAAAATGGCCTCCAGATGTGCTGCTCAAACACGGACGTCGTCCACTTGGTCCGAACCTTGTCTTGTTATTGATCTGAAGTTCGCCTCCTTCCAACATTCTCATTCCAGTGGCAAATTGCTAAGTCACTTAGCAGTCTATAATTGGCGTCTTTATTGGTTTGAACCTATCCACAAGCTGGGCAGACCAGGTTTTCCCTTCTCTATATTTAGCCCCTGATGAAATTTTCTTCATTACATTTTCAAGCGAAACAGAAACATGCCAGGTGTCATTCTGGTTGACAGTCATTAGTTTTTATGCCGCACATATTTGTTAATATTCCTGGCATTCCTGTCATGGTCATGTTTCTTCACATGTCTTTGTGAGCACTGGTCATCACTGCGGCTAACCACTTGGTGTTGTATGACCTTATGGGTGCTATATCCAATGCACACTACTTCTGTATATTTCGAATTTCTCCTTGTAGAGTGTCTTGCATCAGTAATAATGTCTACGCCGCTTTCATCCTCGCTTTTAGATTGTTCTTCTGTCAGTGCAGACTGACACGACTCCGCACGTTCCTCACTGACGGCTACACTATACTTCTTAGTGTAAGTGTCCACTTTATGTCTCGTAAGACTTCCTACACCAGTTGATTCACAGAATCTACTGAGCTGTGAAAACAACATTCCACTGCGGAAATATCCATGTAAAAGCCTCATAGACACCAAATTACTATTATCTGGCATATCCAGCGAAGCTTTCCAAACTTCAAAGAAATGACAATGTTTACATGACACTCTGTAAATCTTAGAGCATGTTTCTATGTCCTCACAGTCTAGGGAAATGGCAGAATAACATGCACAGTTGTGGTTATTTACTTTTCCTACTTATGTAGACAAAGCTTTCTGCGTTTTGATAGTAAGATGCTGGGTGGAATCTCTCTTGCTGCACTGTTGTATTACGGGTGTTGTTATCCTTGAAGTTTGTGATGTTTGGAGATAGCAATTCAGAGCATTATACAATATACTGAGTGATGTCTCTGCACAGTTCTCCTTTACTAAGTCAATCTTCTCTAGCACCGATGTAAACATTTCGTTTGAGCCAAAGAAAGTCAATTTCCGTTTGATCTCCTTAGCAGATGAAGGTGAATACATACTTGACTTCTGTAGTTGTTGTTGTAAGATAATTATCTTTTAATGAAATGAAGTTTCATGAAGATAATTGTCCTTATACGGCATATTGGAGGAATACAGGACAACTGCGCATGCGTCAAAAGATGGCGGTCTACATTTTTTTGAATCTGTGAAAAAATCGCTTTGATAGGGTTTATCGCTGTTAATTTCTCGTATCTTGGATCTATTATTGTCATTTTTGTGATTAGTTTGTGTATCTGTGTACCTCTGAACTTAAGTGTGATAGTCTCGATCTACAAGGACTGTGATGGGCAAATCAAACAAACGCAACAGTGAAGTGATCACCCCACCCAACAAAGACGCTAAGCGTTCAACTACCTGTAGTATGCAATCGGCCGCCCAGGTGACACCGCAGGGTAGTGTGAGTACTCCAATGCAACCAGTACCTTATGGTTTCCAACAAATGAACACACCTATCAGTCCTATGGGCTACCAATATCCATGCTATCAGCAACCTTTCTTGCCTGGTATTACCCCTGTGACCACTAATTCTACTGATCACACAACATTGAACTATCGACCTCACTCCACTCGAACCACCGACGATGATGATAGCGTATTGAGTAAAATAATGTCCAGACTAGACCAAATTGACAATAAACTAAGTCAGCTTGACAAGATAACTATAACAATTTCTAAACTAACAGATCGGATGTCTTAAGTTATGAAAATGTGCGGCAAAATCGAAAAGAGTCAAACGTTTGTTGAGAAAGAGTTCGAATCCATCTCTGAATGTGTAGACAGGAATAAAACGATGTAAGCAAACTGAAAAGAGAATTTTCAATGCTATCAGATGAGAACAATTCATTAAAACAGATGAATAACCAACTAAATGAGGACGTCATAGATTTGAAATGTCGCTCAATGAGAGACAATCTGTTGTTTTTTTGGCATCAATGAAGAGAGAGCAAGAAACAATCCATCATCGGACACACAACCGCAGGTGCCGATGGCCGAAGACCCCAACAACGGAGGTCATGGATCAACACACAGCCACGGTGACAAGGAAAATTGCACGGAAAAGGTGTTCCACTTTTGCAAGACGGTGTTACACATCGAAGATCCCGAGAGCGTGCTACATATTGACCTTGCACACAAAAGATGCTCTTCGTAATGTAGATCTCCGGAAAAGCCCCTACAACATAGCAGACCAGTACCCCACTGAAGTATTGGAGAGGCGGAAAATGCTCGTGGAGCACATGCTAGCTGCTCGTCGCCAAGGCAAGCGTGCTGTGTTAGTGCGGGATAAGCTCTATGTAAATAACCGATTATTTCAACCCCCTGTTTCCAACTAGGAACCACAAGAAAAGTATGGACTTAGCGTAACATCATGGAACGTCAATGGACTTAAGCAATGTCTTGATGATGCAGAATTTATAAACTTTGTTAATCTTTTTGACCTCTTTTTCTGTAGTAAAACTTGGCTCTCCACCTACAGTACACCGTCCATTGAAGGATATGAATGTATTAATGTACCAAGATCAAGTACTTTATCCAATCGGAAAAAGAGAAGCCACGGTGGTATTTGTTTATTTTACAGAGAATTTATGAAAAAAGACATATCTATACAATCAACTGATGATAACAGGGTCTTGTGGATAAAAGTCGATCGTAATTTTGTTAATACAGAGTTTGATTTATATCTATGCTTTTTATACATCCCACCTAGTAATTCCGCATATTTTAACTTACATCCTGAAGGTTTCTTTGAATACCTAGAGTGTACAATAAGACACTACTTCAGTATGGGTTCAGTGACCGTTTGTGGGGATTTTAATGCACGCTGTGGCAACAAAAATTATTACTTGATAGGCAACGATGATATTAATCGTTTTGTGAATACAATCGATTTTTTCGATATTGATAATGATTGGAGTGTTCCTGATCGATTTACGTCCGACTTCACAATTAATTCCTCCGGTACAAAATTGATTGACATGTGTATTAATACGGGGTTAAAGATTGTCAATGGTCGTTGTGGGGATGACGCGGGGAAAGGGGAGGTAACCTTTATTTCAAACAAGCGACAGAGCTTAATCGATTATATCCTCGTTTCTCCCGACTTATTTCCCTTTACAACAAATTTTGTTGTCCATGATCTGTATCCACATTCTCCACATGCACCTATCCAAGTTTTGTTTGATTTTATTACTGATAAACCACATGATACTGACATTTGTTATTTATATAAGAATCTCTGCTGGAGTAAGGATAATGACAAAAAAAATATCTTACTTATCAAGTTTGTCAGAAAATGTAAAAAAAAACTGCAGGAAATTGCTGACAGTATTGTTTTAAATGATATGAGTGTGGACCATGGTATTGATTCTCTTTCTGATTTATTGTACAATTGTGCTTTCAGTGTTCATGGAAAAATAAAGACACACTCTAACAATAAAAATGTAAATGTGACGTAAATTTCAAAGCCCATGGTTTAATAAGGAATGCGAAACAGCTAGAAGGAATTTTAGATATGCATATCGTTTATATGCTAAGGATAGATGTGAGAATAAACGTTTATTGTTTATCCAGAGTCGTAAACAATATAATTTTGTTAAAAGGAAAGCAAAAGCTCATTACAAAACAAGTCAACAAGATAAGTTACATAATCATTCTAAGTCAGACCCGCAGAAGTTTTGGAATGAAATAAAGAGAATAAATAAAACATCATCTAATACAAATATTTCAGCTGATGAATTTCTAGAGCATTTTAAGGAATTATTCTCTGGTGATGATAATTTTAAAAACCCTGTTGTAGAAAATGAATTGAATGATATTCTAGACGAAAACATTATTATTGAAAGTCTAGACAGGGAAATCAGTATATACGAGGTTGATAAAGCTATTTCGGATTTAAAGAGGGGTAAGAGTAGTGGTATTGATAATTTAGTCCCTGAAATATTTATTGATGGAAAAGAAATTTTAGCTCCAATACTATGTAATTTATTTAATTATATATATGATAGATGTATTTACCCAGCTTCATGGACTAAAGGCGCGATTGTACCAGTGCCAAAAAGGGGGATAAGAACGATGTTAATAATTAGAGAGGTATTACCGTAACAAGTATTTTTTCTAAAATATTTTCTATAGTGCTTGATAATTGGTTACGTATTTGGTTAGAGTGCAATAACATTCTCAGTTATTTTCAATTTGGTTTCCGACGTAAAAAAAGTACTGTTGACTGTATCTTTATATTACATTCATTAATTAATATGGTTTTACATCAAGAAAAACGTACTTTATATTGTGCTTTTGTAGATTATAAGAAAGCATTCGATTTGGTCTACAGAAATGGTATGTTACTTAAATTGTTAAAACATAACGTATCTTCAAAATTTACAAAAATGGTTCAGGCTATATATAAAAATGTAAAAGCTTGTATAAAAACGAAAATAAATTCAGAACCTCAATTATTAGATCAAGTAAATAATGGTGAAAATTATAGTAATATTTTCATAAGTAGTTTTGCATATTCAGAATATTTTGACATTTACACTCGTGTTAAACAGGGAGAAACATTATCACCGCTATTGTTCATTATGTTTATAAATGATATGTATGACCTGGTCTTCAGGGCATACTCAATAAATTACACGACTATTGTTCTGAATGGGGCATAACTGTAAATTCGAGCAAAGCTAAGGTAATGGTCTTTAATAAAAGGAATAGAAAATTGCATAAAGTTGATATAAAGTATGGAGGGGAAAGCTTACACATAGTAGACGCCTTTAGTTATTTAGGAGTAACACTATCAAATAATGGCACTTTTCATAAAATGCAGAAATACATATCAAGACAAGCTGCAAAGGCATTATATTCCTTAAACAGACTTTTTGATAAACTTAGTTTTAAGATTGTAGATAAAATTAAATTGTTTGATGCAATGATTTTTCCAATATTATGTATGGCTGTGAAGTCAAGTCCAGATATAGAGAAAATCCACTTGAGTTTTTTAAAACAAATACTTGGACTGGGTTCTAAAACCACAATTGTAGCTGTTTATGTGGAAACGGGACGTTTGCCTCTATATATAATAAGAAATATCCGAATAATTAATTATTGGTCTAAACTGAAGTCTGCTCCTGGAACACTACCTCATAGAGTGTATGCCTTCTTACCTTATTCTTTTAGCTCCAAATCTGATAACAACTGGAAAGTCCAGATTAAAGAATTACTTCAAGATATAGGTCTAGCATATATCTTTTATAAAGATTTATCACTAAAGGAGACATTTGCCAGATAACTCAACGATTGAAAGACAACTATATACAAAAGAGGTTTTCGGTTATAAATACCAGTCCAAAACTGGACTACTATAAACAATTTAAAAAGTCTCTGACTACAGAGAAATATCTTGATGTTGTAAGAAATGTTAAAAATAGAAAACAACTTACTAGATTTCGATGCTCTGTACACAAACTTGCCATTGAGGAAGGAAGATACAAAAATACTCCAAGAGAAATGAGGATTTGTACTAAATGTAAAATGAACGTTGTTGAAAGTGAATATCATTTTCTTCTTGTCTGCCCCTTATACCGTGACTTGAGAACCAAATACTTTTCTAGATACTATATTACATGGCCAACAATGAATAAATTTATACAACTAATTAACTGTGAAAATGTTAAAACTATTAATTTGTCTAAGTATATTAATGAAGCCATGATTAAAAGAAATGATAGCAGCAACACTTACTTAACTGGCTAATTAACTAATTTATCTTTGTACTTGGTATTTGATATCGAGAGTATAAACTAAATTTAAAGGCATGTCTTATCCTCACAAAAACAATGTATGACATGTATTATCTTGAAACTTACTTGTGTGTGTTTAAGTATCCACATAGCTAAGTTTCTTTGTTAAAACTGTCGTTTAGATGTCATCCTTCTGTTTCTGTTTTAATGTACAAATAAGCTAGGCTTGAGTGTTTTGACCATATGCTTCCGGTAAAAGTATTCCGGTGAGTTGTATGCTTACCATCCCCATATAATAGAAGCATTGACTATTTACCTTTCTTTGATCGAGACCTTAACGTAGATCTATGTGCTGTTGTTTTTTTCCTGGAAATTTATATTTTTCTGTTAATCCGTGTATGTTGATTACAATGTTTATCTTTTTGTTATAGTGTAGCACCGCTATATTTTGTAATGCATCTTTTAAAATATATCCATGTTTACTTGGCGATGGCCAAAATGTGGCTTATGTCAATAAACTGTTTGAATTTGAATTTGAGTCTGATGACAGGTGATGAGGGAGGGGCATGCAGGCGGTACCCCATGCTAATGACCAATCAGATTCAAACTTAATTGTTTATCTTCACTGTCCCCTGTCATAAGTGTGTACAATGGCAATTATGTCCTGCACTAATTGCTTTACCACCCATACATGCCCACACCCCAATAAAACACTTTGAAAGCATACCGTTGCAAGCTAATTAGCACTATGTGTACAAACTTCAGAGAGATCAACTTTGCGATTACATTCATGAGACATACATGTGTACACAGTACAATCATCAGTAAGGAAGTTGAATTGCAATCATGGCAACTGAAAAGATAAGACTGAATGTTACAGAAGAGCAGAATAAAAGACTCAAACGCGTTGTGTTGGTTCGTACCTTTTCTTTTCTCAAGACTGACTTTGGAACAATAACAATGAAATAAACATGACGTAATAAAAACGTGAACGTTCGCGGCGAACGAAAAATAAAAGTGTATGACAAAAGACACATATGCAATATTAAAAAGGCTATCAAAATTATCAATGCACACGTTATTAAACAATTAAAGTCCAGCGTCACTATGTTTAGTATTATAGCACTGTAGTGTCACTAATTGTCTATATCATTGATTTCTAATGAATACAGTTTCACTATGGGGCGTGTCAAAAGTCCATGAGTGGTTCGCACGTGCGCTGGATCAGTTCCTGGACGACTCCCATGTTCAAGCGGAGCCTCGGTGAGACGTCGTTATGCACGATCACAACGTGGCCTACGCGTATTGTCTGCTCAGCAGCACCTCTCGTCTGTTGGCGCTCGCGCAGTGATGTCAGATAATCTCGTTTCCAGAACGTCCAGTACTGGCCAATGACGCGTCTATGTTGGTCCATGCGCCGTGTTGAGTCATCATTGGTGAAGATTCTCCCAACGTTATCGTCTGCGTCGGAGGTCTCATATGCAGGGGCGGACGTCAACTTTTGCCGTAGAGCAGGTGAGCGGGGGTTAACGGATTGGGATCGTCGCAAGACGAAGAAACGTACGTCAGTGGTCGGTCGTTTTAAATTGCCTCCACCTCGGTGTCGACCGTCTGTAGTGTGTGTAGGTCAATGGACGCATTGCCAAGTACGTTCCTTATGGTTTTCTTTGTGATGCCAATAAGCCGCTCCCGCCAGTCACCATACCAGGGCACACGTTGTGGTTTTGAACTTCCATTCTGTACCTTGAACAGCTAAGCAGGCTTGTGTGTTATGTGAAAGTAAACGAAGGTGACTGGCTGCCCCTCTGAAGGTGGTTGCGTTGTCGGACATCATTATCTGTGGCACTGATGGTCGGCTGACAAATCGTCTGAAAGCCATCATAAATCTTTCTTCCGACAAATTAGGAACGATTTTAAGGTAAACTGCTCGTGTACTGGCGCAGGTAAATAAACATATGTAAACCTTCTGTAGACCAGTCTTCTCTTTGACTTACAATGCGCCCGTGAAGTCGCTAACCCTATCCTTCGGGAGTGGTGGGGAAGTAGGGGCTCTGTAGGGTCTGCCGTTGATCTTTAAACACGTAGTGCACTTGCGTAAAATGCCTTTCACTCGCTGTCTGATAGAAGGTATCCAGTATCGTTGACTCACTCGCGTAACAGTCTGAGAAACGCCCGCGTGTAGTTGGCTGTGATAAGAGTCTTTTATGATCAATGTTGTAAGATGACTCTTAGAAGGCAGAAGATATGGAAATCGTGTGTCTGCAGGTACCCGCGCGCTGTGAATCCTCCCAACACATCGAATGCAATCGTTTTCGTCAACGTAAAGCCGCACCTACTTGATAATCGACTTACGTAGTGTGTTACATTTAAGCTCTTGCATAAAGTCAGCCTAACTGCGGCTCTGAACACTTCGTATCAGTGACATCTCGGCAACGTTCAACTCAGCTACAGATAAGTAACCACTCTTACGAATTACGGCTGTTGATCGGCAATTTCTTACAAATCTGTAGACATAATCAATGATGCGGAGTAACTTCCGGTAACTGCTGTGACGTTCGTAGTCGACTATGACGTGCACGTCAGTAGATGACGTCACGTTGGTGGTTTGGAAAAACACGCTCTCTCCTTGTATTGTCTCTTCTTCTTCGTCTTCTTCTTCTTCTTCTTCTTCTTCTTCTTCTTCTTCTTCTTCTCTTCTTCTTCTAACAATGTTGTCTCGATTCTTCTGTTGTTAGCCCAAGACGGCCATTTACTCATGTCTCTAAGCCATGGCGGACCTTCTCTCCATAGCACACTACTCATAAACTGAGACGCTGGGATGCCGCATGTCTGGAGATTCGCCGGTTTGTCATCTGTCGGACAACACTGCCATTCTGTGTCAGAAATGGGTGCCGTATTTCTTGTACTCTGTTTCTTTCAAAACTTTTTAAACATTTTGTAGACTGGATCCAATGAAGCGTGATCTGAGTGTCTGACCAGCAAACTATTTTTTGCATGTGACCGCTTTCATGACGTGATGTGCGACACGTGCACCGATGAGCGCTGCCATGAGTTCAAGCCTTGGTAGTGACAGCTCTTTCAATGGCGCCAATCGGTTCTTGGCGAAGATGAATGTTGAACTCATCTTAGTTGTCAGATATGCAACGGCTCCGTAAGCACGTGCGCTCGCGTCAACAAACACGTGTAGAACGGGATCTTCAGACAAACTGTCAGAAAAGTATCTTCGCGGAAATGATGTTGTCATCACTGTGTAGTCTGCAATCTATATCCAGTTCCCTTTCTCGTGTACCGGAAACGGCGTATCCTACTCGTATTTTCTCTTCCACAGGTCTTGAGTAGTTTCGCCTGAATTGTGACAGGCGCCAACATGCCAAGAGGGTCGTATATCTTCGACGTCTGTTGAAGAATGTCACGTTTCGTCGGGTCTTTATGTGCGTTGAAAGAGCGTACAACAAAGGACATCAGATCTGCTTCCGGTTCCCATAATAAACCCAACACTTTGGCCACTCGATCTCTGTCTAACACATCTTTAACCTCTGCAACGGTCCTCAACGCTTGGGAAGTTAATGTCCACGATCTAAGGTTGAAGCCGCCGGCCACAGTCAAGTCACGTGACTGCCGGAAATAGTTCAATACATCGACTTCTGTTGAAAACCTCGACACGACGTTGTCGACATACAGATCACTGTTGAAAATACTGGCAGCAGGGTTGTCTTCGTTCATGCTCAAGTGTTTCAATAATGTTGCGCTTAGAATAAATGGCGAACATGTTGCTCCGAATAGGACCGCTTGAAAGCGATAAGTTGTCAGTGGACTGCTAGGGTCTGTAGGGTCCGGCAGCCATAAGAATCTGGTCGCATCATGGTCCTCTTCATGCAGCATAATATTGAGAAATGCCTTCTTAATGTCTGAGACAACACCGTACTTGCCTACGCGAAACTTCATCAATAGCGTGGTAAGATCATTGAGTTCCGGTGGCGTCGACATTAAACAGTCATTTAGACTTGCACTTCCGGTTGCCTGTCTGCAGCTGCAATCAAAAACAATTCTCACTGGCGTAGCAGAGTCTTTCTTTACTCCGTGGTGTGCAATGTAATGCAGCCACGTCGGTGTCTCTTCTTTTTCAACCCTTTAAATAATCATCTTCTATGATTTTGCTGTACTGTGCAAGCATTTTCGTGTTTTTCCTCAATCTTCTAACTGTGCCCTCCGTTCTCTTCTTTGCTACCTCATAGTTGGTTGGCAGATTCGGATTATCTTCTTTCCATGGCAGCCTCATTGTATTTACCATCCTCAAATGAAATGCACTTATTTTGATAACTCTTTAAGTGGTCAACTGCACTTGTCTGCTCTACATCTTCCGGTGAAATTCCCAAAGTCTCAATATCCTAGAAAAGGGACACATCTGTGGCTGCGTGTGCAGCGATGACATCCATAACGCTCGTTCTGCAATGTGCACTCTCCGGAAGTGGCCCTGACAGGAAGTAGCCAAGGTGGGATACAACTGCCGGGGGACCATTGCCGCAGATGATCATCACCAACGATGTCCCAGTAGTGGTCGGCACCAATCAGTAGTGGTATTTGAAAGTCGTCGTCAGACGATATGGGGTGGGCGAGCTTAAGGCTACAGGGGTATGGTAGATTAGTGACGCATGACCGGAAGTAGTTCGACAGTGGCTTGGCAATCACAGGAACTATAAGAACACGTACCGGAATCAAGTTGTACAGTAGTCGTATCTAAGCGCTGAATCGTTTGGGCTGGGTCTCCCAACGCAGAGATGCTTGATGACGTCAGTTCCGTCACCTTTTAGCTGTAGACGACTGGCCATATCATGTGTGACAAAAGAGCGCTGTGCCCCCCTCAACATAACACATAAGCCTGCTTAGCTGTTCAAGGTACAGAATGGAAGTTCATACCACAACGTGCGCCCTGGTATGGTGGCTGGTGGGAGCGGCTTATTGGCATCACAAAGAAAACCATAAGGAAGGTACTTGGCAATGCGTCAAAATCCATCAAAATGTTAGCGTCGATGTAATTACGGCTAGAATATACTGGTGCGACTGCGGTTTTTAGTTGCACGGTAGTGGGGGATGACTTCACAGTGGAGTGAAGTACTTTTGCACCGGTGTTATTGTTGCTAGCATTTCCGGACGAAACGTCAGACTGATAACCTGCCACAGATGCTCCTCTTTCGCTAAGTATCGCCTTCTCTCGCGTATTATCGCACAGCCAAGTATGGTGCTTTCGCTCACATTTTCTGCAGCGAAATGTCGAAGGACAATTCCTTGCTTGAGGATGGCAACTTAAACAATTAAAACACAGTCGTTTTTCTTTTACAATAAACAGTCTCTTGTCAATGTCGATAACCATAAAACAGACCCCGTTATGTTTTTTTTTTCAGAAAACACACAATTCACTGACTTCTTCTACATATCACGGTCGAATGTAATATTGGCACCTACGTCACTGCGCTTCTGTTCACTTCCGTTCACCCGGGCGCTTGAATGGAACGCAGCTGTCGAATTTGACGTGTTTTTAGAAGAAGCGAAGATCTGTGATGTTTGCAGCGGGTGACGGCAGCTGTAGTAGGTTGGACATGTAGGCAGCGGTGATCTTCTGTTTCCGTCCATACTTCTGTTGAAGCAAACGGATAGCTTGCTGGTAGTTGGTGTTACACAATGTAATTCCTTCGACTGTTCTCGCAGCCTCATTCGTACAGAAATGACTTCAGATACGCAAATGTCTGTACTTCCGTTAAATGATCATTGTTGCGCACGGCTGACGAAAATGAATCCCAAAATGTCGGCTAGCTCATCAAATCTCCATTAAACGAGGGCAGCGTTAACCTTGGTAAATTATGTGCCATCGGTTGAACACCTACATGAGGTAGGCACTCGCGTGCCTCGGGTACTATCGGCAATAGTGTGTGCAGGATTGAAGACTGGTTGGTATCCTCGATTTCCTTCGCATGGCACGTGAGTGTTGTATTAGAGCCGCTCAAAGCTCTCTCAAAATTGTTCTTGTATCTGTGCAATTTACGTTTAAGATGAAAACTGTATAAAGCTGTTTCTTTTAGATCCGTTGCAATGCTATCGGTGTTATTTGCAGTTTTTTCGTCGATAGACTTCAACAATTCCATAACTTCATTAAAAGTCTGAAAGGACAGCTCAAAACATCTTGTTGGTTATCTTCTTTTGTCGTTTCAAGTTCCACGAGTAGTTCTTCAATTGAAGCCCGGTGTGCCTCTCTTGCCGATAATAGTTTTTTTTTAAATTTTTTTTTCTTTTTAATCCTGGTCAAGGCACCAAAATGTATGATTGTAATAAGTGACTCAAATACGTTGTGTGGGTTCGTACCTGTTACTTTCGCAAAACTGACGTTACAATTATAACAATGATATAAACATGACGTAATAAGAACGTGAACGTTCGCGGCGACGTCATACGACGTCGCGCAAAAATCCCAACAAATAGCTTTTTCCATCACAATAACTGGGACATTGAATCATCTTCAACCAGTGTTTCGCTCTTACACGAAGAAGGACGAGGAGAAGATGAATATCCACTTCCGAGAGACCACGAAAGTGCTACTGAATGCCAATAATCCTTTTGCTCCCCATGCATTGTGTCTGAGACTCAACGTCAATTATGGTAGACAGACCACCTAGAAACACCAAAAGTAGGGAATGTCTCCGCCAGAAAGAGGCTTTACCAGAGGTTCTGGTCTATGCTAAGCAACTGTGAAGCCTAGAGCGACACAAGGTACCTGCAGAGGAAGTCGCTAGCCAGAAAGTCCAAAACAACATGGCACAGAAGAGAACTTATGCTGAAATGTGTACTACAGAGCTGTAGAACATGGCTACCAAATCCAGAGGGTGTGAGTTACATGGGACATAAATGAAAGTGACCTACTAATGTTAATCTTGTACTCTAAGAAATGTAACGAAACGTTACTTATATTGTAAAACGTGCTCATTTTATCATTGAATTGGAATTAATAAATAGTTTATGGAAAATCATGAGTGTTGTTTTTCTTCTTCATTTATATTATTATGACATAACAAACAAAAATCAAGTATTTAAAACAGTGTTAATTTTCTGGCATAAATGTGGTGAGGGAAGAATTGAGAGAATGAAAGTATTTAGTAACACATGATTTATTTGCAAACTTTTATGATAAATTTCACAAATCATAATAAAATATAAATTAAAATATATATGAAAACTAAAAGAATGAAATAAAGAAATAACAAAAAATTATAAGAAATAACAAAATCAATCAACAAAGTAAGAAAGAAAACAAATAAAGACTTATGTTTAATTAAATAAAAAAAGAATAAAAAGAAACTGATAGAATAATTTCTGGTATTTAGGATTGCGTAATTGGTATATTCACAACTATTTTCTTTACAAACTGTGAATGACTTTGTTCAACCCCCAAATAAAGCATACATAAGCTTGGATCTTGAGCAATACCTGTGTGACAGACACATCGTTACAGACTGTGGCAGCCTGGCTTATCAGAAAACAGATGCCCACACATGCTGGGTGGGTGAATAAATGGAGGGGGGCGGGTAACTTATATAAGGGTTTTTAGATGCCTTTAAGGTTAAGCTAGTCAGGTTAAGGAGTTGTTTATCGTAGTGGTATTAATGACGTATTTCGCATGACGTAGCATTCGCGTTACAGCTAGAAAGAAAAGGAGCATGCTAAAAAATCATTTGTTTATTTTTAACTGGGTTTCGTGAATGTTCTGGAGACTTTTGCGTTCTAGAAATTCTTTGGGTCTATAAAAGGGTGTGTTAGCCGATTTAAGGGAAGTAAAGGTCATAAAGTTCAAACGTAGAGTTTTGGACATAAAGTTTGGACAGACAGTTTGGAAATAATTCCATCTTCTATATTAAACCTTTCTTTGTTGGAACTTTCGTGGACTTACTATATTCTACAGTGATATAAATATTAAAGTGTTGGATTTGGAATTATATTATTTACATTCGTGTATTGTTCTACATTTGGATATTTTAACTGTGCGTATCAATGAGGACATTCTACCGAAAACTCTTCAGAATTGTTCGAAGTTGGATTATTAATGGAACACCTCCTAAAGGTTCAAACTGTAAGGTAACATTTATTTTGCATTCTTAAATTGTCTGATATATTTGTTATTTTCTTGTTACGTCATCGATTTAATTGTTTATTAAAATAAACATTTTTGTACTAGTTTGTTGCTGGCTTGTTCTTTCTGTTACACCATTTCGTCGTTTAGTACCCGTGCCATTTTAATTATAAACCTTACATAGCGAAACCGGTCGTAACACAGATAAGGTGCAAGAAAAGCTGTGATGGAAAGCATAGTTTGTATTTTAACAATAAAATACGTTGAACGATGCACACTAACAAACTTTGCATTTAACCCATGTAAGGAATATTGAACCGACAGCATTTGTTAAAACCATAGTACTGCACTGCTAACAGGTAAGATATTTTGGTATAACTGGCCCGAAGTGGACATGGTACGAAGAGATGGTACCCATTTCTAGAAACCAATTTTTACAAAACAGACTTGTCCAGATACAGCCGAGATGTTTCTTGGTAACTGCAACAACAGCGCAGTGACAAATTTTAACTGCATGCATCCCGCATTGAACGAAAGCAGACAAAATCACTCTCGAAGTTGAATTTTCATAAGAAAAAAATCCTGTGTTATTATGATCGTAATTAGGAGAAATAAATTTGCGACCCAAATAATAAATATTGCAAAATGTGGAAAAATACAGGTAAGGATTTAAGGAAGGTGTTTGTCCGCCTTTGTTCAAACGAACAGAAGGGATTTTGTTCTGGAAGGATTTTGTCCGTAGTCCGTTTTAGAGATAACCCAAATTAAAGAATTATGTATCGAGTTGCAAAAATGTTAAAGGAAAGATTTGTTGTTAAGTTTATAATGTTTCTTATAATCTAGTGATCTGCAGCTATAGTAAGCATGATATATAGCAATTATATTTACCATTTTTTTTCGTTCGATCAAAAATGTTGCTGTTGCAAACATTTAAAAACATATGTAACAGAAAAGAGAACGTTTATGGAAATATGTAAATATATTTTGTGTTGCCCTAAGTTGCCCTAAGTATAAAGTATAAATTTATACTGAAAAATGTTGATTATTAGTTAATTTTTACCGTAATAATACTTTTCATTAGATAATATTGTTCTACATGGTTTGTATAAAATGTCTTGCTTTGGCAGTTGCAGTTAGACTTTTTTCTCAAGTCCAAATGAACAGTGTACTGGATAATGACGGTAATTTGATGATGTGTGCACAGTCTGTTATGTTTTGATCCAGGGTTTGATAAAGGTTTTGATTTGAAATTCAATTCAATAATATGTATATTTTAAAGAAAAGAACTTGATTTGAAAAAAAGTAAAATAGATGCAAAATTCCAGTGAACAGTTTTGTTGCAGCTGACTGGCCTGTGAATACCTTTATTCCGTGCCTTTTCATTTTTTAAATGTATGTTTCAATACCCATAGGATTTCTCCATGATTACAACAATGTTACCTGTGCTGAGTGGCAGTCGTGAAGAATCCCCCGTGCATGTAATCTATTGATCTATTATATATATATATATATATATATATATATATATATATATATATATATATATATATATATATATATATATATATATATATATATATATATATATATATATATATATATATATATATATATATATATTATGATAAAGGCCAAAACCTAAAAATAACGAGTTATTGCAAAAACAAAGTGACATATTATTATTGATATAAATATTTGTTTCCCATACCCAATAGAATAGGTGTACCAAATTTGGTGAAATTCTCTTGCTTTAAACTTACTCTATCATTTGCCTTCAAGCGCCGTTATGCCGACTGACTTTGCCACGTTTCCAGAGGTAACTATTAAGTTTGCTCTGTTTTATAGACACATTATCTAAGCAGGATAAAGGTTTTCAAATAACTAAGGATTAAGCATAGGTTATCAACAAGGAAAATATAATAATGGGTTAAAATCTTACATATTTTGGCAATATAAATACGAGTGTAGTTCTTCAAAGCATGTGGCATAGAGGGGACAATAATATAACCGGATTTTAATAAGTGCTTGCTCGGGTGGGGGGGGGGTTTAAGAAGAAGAGGAACACAAAACATTGTAGTTTATGCGATTTAAAACATTTATTCGTAATAAAATTAAAAGGCATTTACAGAAATGTAATCCAAAAATGATTTTGCATATATACATCTATTAATTTCGATCCAGCAGCCTCTATATACAAAGAAGTCTAAAAACTTAGCATACATGAGAAAATCTTTAATTGTATCCAACTTATCCTAAAAGTGCCCAGTCCAATGGTCTGAGTTTGCACTCCGTAAATCTGCCGGCGCCTGATATAAGGATTGCTATATATATTGCTTATTTTAAATAAATTGGCTTAATATTGTTTTTGATCGGGTTGACAAGCAACTGTGAGCCTCTTTTTAATACTATTATCGCATTTTATCTTTTAAAACTGTGTTAATGTTCAGACTGTGGTTGTGTTGTTTAGGCAATAGACTCCGAATCGAAAAATCCCGCGTTACAACCCTAAAACTGACTAAGTGATGTTCGTCCTTTAGCAGGATTATTTACTGCACATTGCTCCAGGTAATTAGTACTCAGTACCTGAGTACTGTTCAACCCATGAAGTGATCTGTAGAGAGGGATTAAATATAAATTAAATAAAAGTTTAAATAAAATAAAAGTTGGAAAAAAACTTGTTTCCCAATTGACAAAAATTATAAGGTATAAAGTTAAACCAACCCTCGAGAAAAGGCTTGATATACAGAGCTAGTCCGAACGTTATCTAGAATTACTAATTCGTGTTTTGACGAATGCGCAATGTAAAATATGTCAACACTATTTGCGGATGATGGTCAAAGCTACATCAAATTATGTCCCTCTTTATTTTCAGATGGGATGTAATTTTGATCTGTTTGATTCTTCATAAAGCATCGTTAGTGCAAACTAACCATCTTATTCAATATGAAATGTACGCAATACAAAATAACAGACCCTGAATAAACAAAATCGTTTAACATTCGTTTAACATTCGCCCTGAATAAAATTAGGACTATGCAGGAATTCTCCAATACCAACACATACTTCTGTCATGTTTTCATGTCTTTGTATTATTCATCAACAACAATAACAAAATAATATGTACACAAACATTAGGGCATTTCTATTTAGATATATCAATTATACGATGATTTTTGCATTAATAGTAACAAAGTCTTTACATAAACATAACTACTATAATTGACATTGTTTAATAGGAAGATTGTCTTATCAACAGATAAGGACAAAAGATTACACACTTTCAATGAGTACACATATTGTATCATATCAGAATAAATTTATTTTCAGTTTTGGGGAAATTTTATCAACTAAATCTGAAGTTCATTGTCGATTTGAGAGTAATTATTTTTAAAGAAAATGTTATGTTGTCGAATTAAAGGCAACATACCCTTACTAGAAGTATGCTAGCTCTTTATGCATGATTACTGGCATCCTTATTTACAGAAGGTTTACAAAAGGAATTGTGAAAGACCTACCTGGAAAAGGCCCTGGGCTTTTTGTAGCGGTTACAGTTTAGTGGAAACGAACATGCAAAGGCCATGATAAAAGGTACATTTTGAATGATTTCACTTGTCGATGATTTATATGTTTCTTTGCTTTAAGTTTGCTACAATACTTTTGTGATATGACGGTAATAATTATAAGGATTTATTAAAGTCTTAACCCGACTTGATAGTAGATAAATGTCGTGATATATATATCAACACAACTACGGCGTATAGGTACTTTATGTTTCGACATACACGTACGTAAGAACGCTGCCAATTTATTATACGACTGGGAAAGTTCTCATCTATAAGTTTTATTTTAAAACATTTTGACCATTAAACTGGTTTAATGAATGTATGTTGTGTAGACACCAAGACAAATACTATCAAATGGTTTATCATCTAAATAGAGAGAAAACAACTTGAGGATAGATGTAGAAAACACGAGGACTTGTGGTAGAACTCCCGTGAGAGATGAGCCAAGAGGTCTGTTTGTCAACCATCTAAGAAATGTAACATTTTATGACCGATTTATTACTTTGCACACAAATTAACTTGTCTCAAAATCCAGAGCTTAACTATAGGCCTTTAGCAGATCTTGAAGTATACCAATCATCTGTTGCCTTGTTATACTTCTTTCATTTTAACACACTAATAATATAAAACATTACGCATTTTCAGACGTATGTTTATAAGATAATAATGGAATCTGTTCAGAAAAAAGCAGTGTAGTCACGTCGTTGTATTGTTTTATAAACGCTGTACAAAGTGACATGAAGCCGTTCTAGATTTGTTTATTTAACCATTATTTTATTGTTTGTTTGTATATTACGTGTAGTCTGGACTTTTGGGAAGCTTTTGGTACAAAGTGAATGCAAACGTCCCACCGCAATTAAACTATACAATTGCATATACAAGTGTTGTACATTTAGTTATTCTTGTTCTCATTTTTTAGGTACAACTTTATATACAAACTCTAGTCAAAATGTGTCAGAACCAGACCTTTTTGGCAACGTCTCTATCGTGTTCAATTCTTGAATTGACAAAAAAACCTACATGTTCTCCCCCAAACTGTAAAATAAACGAAAGTTAAATACGCATTCTCATAATTACTTCTGATATTAACGACAATGACTTACTAAACACTTCTACAACGATGTGCCCTAATTTTGCTGGCCAAAAAGCCACCATCAAATCTCTATGCAGCGTCAGGAGATATCCTTCAACTGTTATGTTGAACAACAGCGTCACCTTCATACCAATCCCTGGTCCAATACCATGTATAAACAATATATTACATAATATATATCATCATTATATCTATTGCTTCAATCGAATCTTCTTCACTCATAATCATCAAAACTTCCTGCTTTGAAGTCATAATCGCAGTTAACCACAATTTTACTTCACTATCACCCAACGTTACACTATCGAGTCAATTTCGGTGTATATGGTCATCGAAACGCACCCTTACTTAATCTCACAAAATCGATTTATTTCCTTCTGTTGATTTGTCAACTTCAAATCACTACAACTCAGTCAAGCGTGTCAACTGACTATCAGTCGTCTTCACAATCATAGTCGTCCCTTCCTATGCACTGACAGAGACAAATGGAGAATATCATCCCGAGGACCTGCAACGATATATACAATAACAGTAGCAGAACTAAGTGCCATGCAGTATTTCAGATCTGAAACTTGATGTTCTCTAAAGATATTTTCTATTTAAAATCCCTGACCTTGGCAATTTTTACTTAAGAATAGTTAGCGAATACGGGCCTTAGACCACTTGGTTGAAGTAAACTGGCTGATGATGCTTTAACTGTATTGGAAACGATCGGGGGGGGGGGGGTCACTTAACCGGAAAATGACTTACAGATTTCTCATCTACTAATTTGCCGTTTGTCATAAATTAATAGATCATTAATAGAACGAAATGGTGATTTTTCGCATTTATTGTATATAGTATCTGATACAAATCTTTCTCCTTCGTTATATAAAATCGTAGTTCTTATTCGATATTTCCACATATTTTTTAAACTACATAAATACATGTACCTGTATATGTACATCTTAAATCAAATAATTAATAAAATGTGTGTTTTATTAAAAAAAAAATAGTGGTCTAAAACAGTCGTTTTGAGTCAAGCGTCACACTTTTATGCGTTCAAGAGATTAATGTGTATAGTTTTGAAAGTTTTTTCTTTAGTATTATTTGGTCTTTATTTTTTTGTAAGTGCCAGTTAATTACTTAAGCAGTAAAGACTATAACAAAACTAGTGTAAATGATTATTTCGAAAGAACATTACAAGTATTTTTAATGTTACCTAGGTATTTCAAACATGTTTAAATGGACATACATTTCAATAACCGAAATTAATCATATTCATTGAAACATTCATGTATTGGTGTTCATATTTTAATTTAAGCCAAACATTGATGCCAAAAATAGAATGGAGCCCACATTATGTTTTTAAAAAATAGAAATATATTGTCTGACGCACGACAACGACCTATACACAAGGAATAGAAAATATAACGATCAGTTATTTGACTTCGAATGGGCTGAAAATATGCTGGTTAGTTGACCTTCACCTATGCCATGCTGCGCCATTCGTAATACATATTGTCTAAATGATGTAGATATCTTGCTGAATAAATATAACAAAGTTCTCTGGAACCTATTTAAAGGTGGCAGAACAAACACACATCTTTAAACTCTAGGACTGCACTGCTTAAAAGAAAATTAAACACGTTCTTGACACAAATGAATCGTAGTTGCCACAACCGGAACGTATGTACGCGGTGCTTAGTTGAAGTGTGACATAGTCTCTAAACATCCGACCTACAATACATCTTTATATAATATAATACCTACAGTATCTTCTACTACAGTTACAGCCCTTGCACAAATTTCTAATACATTAAATAAGGACACCTCTTTACGGCGCGCACGCCAAATCATGTTAGTTATTTCATTGTAAGATTGTTAAAATATTTATTAGTGTTTGCACACAAGTAAACAACTACAACATCAGTTACCATTGTGAGAACGAGTCCAGCCCCGACACAGATGAACACGATAATGTTGTTGAGGAGTATATTTTCAAACGACGTAAAACAGCCCTGAAACGAAAACGACAATGTTATTGAGAAGTGTATATTGTATTTCGAAACAAAGTGATGCAGCCATGAAAAAGTCATTTGTTGATAAATAGTATACGTTCAAACGATATAAAACAGACATGAAAAAAAAAAAGTGGTAATGTAGCTTAGATTTCAGTGGCGGATCCAGGGTTCCTTTCTGTGTTTGTGCGGGCCGAAGGCAGGGGTAGTGGAGGTAAGGTTTAACTGAGTCTTACACAAATAGTATAACTCAGTGCGTTTTAAGACAGTTTAGGTGTAAATACTTGCTTACTCGTTTTATCTGTAGCATTGGACACATATGTGAAAAACAATCACATTACACATACTACTAGCACGTACTAGTGCCATATGAATGTGAATACACAGAAGGTAGTTTTGACAATTTCGGAGGTGAGGGTCCAGCTCCTGCGACCCCCGCCCGTTAGATCCGATCATGAAGGCAGCTATGACATATGTCCAGGAATTACGAGCTTGTTTTGAAGTTCTAAATACCTTGTAAGATTCAAAATCCAGTAATTCACGTCGATGCTGGGACAACTAGTCATGGAGTAATTGTATGTGGCAGTGATTGAAAACTTTACCAGAACTGTTTGTTCATGCATACATAAAACAAAGTGCTTTGCTCTGCATACTTAAGCTGCTAGGCAAGAATGTACATTGGTAAATAGTCACTTTAACATTTATATTGGTCATTAGAATAAATGTTTAAAGTACCGTGGTTAATTTTATGGTTGGCAATGCAGTAATAGTTAAAGGGCTAATAATCTGCAATCAGCAAATGAGTCCATTTACGTAGCCAAGGGAGATAATTATGTGCGACAGAAAAGACCGTTTACTTTCGCAGTTATACTTCTTGATTTAGTATATATATCAACAAATATTAAATGTGTCACTCGCTAAAGGACAGAGTACGGTTTTTTTTTCTATTTCAGTCTTATATCCATTCTTTTCATTAACATATGTCATACCTGAGTAAAGAGCTGGTCGTTGATTTGAGCCTCTGATGCCGGTGGTCCGACAGCTGGAATGATGTACCGCTCTGTGATCCCTTGGCACTTTTGAATGCCGGGCGTGTTATCAGTGTCCCGACAGCAACTTCGGGGCACGAACTCTATAATGAGGTTGGCCTTCTTTACCCCTGATACTGTCACGATATAAGGTTAGTAGCGTACAGTTGGGCGGGTTAATTATACATCAGTGGTTAAATACACGACGGTTGTTGTTGGCACAAGGATTAATGTTGTTGAAACACTACTACAACACACAATTGTTAATAGTTTATATGGGTTAATGACACAGTTGATTAAATAACAACACTGTTATAATAGTTTAAAATGCAATCTGTAAGGGTCATTCGAACAGTTGTCAATTGGTCAAAGGCAAAAAGAACAAAAACAGTAAGTTGTCCATGTTTAATATACGTTACGAAATTAACCCTCATGTTTGGAAATCTTGAACTTAGCATAATTTTGTTTTTATTTTAAACGATTACATCAGTATGTAAGTGTTATGACATTAGGCTTATAAGTTTTTAACCACTTAATCTGAATTTTGATCATTTTCTTATCGATCTTAAACGCAATACAGAGGGTCCTAGTATTACGTCATTAATGCGTTTAATAAAAAACGGTTATTAAATTAGTTTTAATCAAGGCCCTTTTAAATGTCGCCGTTAAAACAAGGTTTAATTATAGAAAAGTAAATGCAAGAGGGGGCATTGTGTCAACACCAGACCAAACAATCAGTCTGTGGTCACGGGCTATCTTCAAACATTGCTGATAATAAAACGTTTTGCACAAAGGCGGTAATGCCTTTATGTTCTTAGACACATTACATGCTATTGATAAATGTTTACTTCTAAAAACAAAATATAATTGTATTTCTTTTATTTCTTCTAGCTGTGAAGCGTCATAGTAGAGAGGTGACCAAAATCTGGTGACGTCACCATGCATGTATAGACCGCAAGGGGAGGTAAACGTTACAAGCACAATGCATAGGTTGATACTGCTGCTGTTTAAAACGGACTGAGTTAGTGAAACATGGGAAAATAGATACAAGTTTACAAATAACACTTCACGAGACACATAGGTCAACGACACAACAGTTTATAATTGGAGAAAACAACGACAACCTGGAGTCAGAAGTGAAAATGACCACGTGGATACTGATTAACAAATTAATTTAGAAATCACATACAGTGATCACTAGTGGTGGTGTAAGCGTACATTTGTCAAAATGGTTAAAGACACAATCTGGCCAAAGTCATTGCCGGATCTAGAGGCAATGACATCGTGACACACCGCAGGAGAGGCGTCATACAAGGATAATCTAACAAGTGGTATGTGGTAAAGTAGTTAATCCATACCACGCTAAACTTACAAATATTCAACACTCCATTCCACGCTAAACTTGCAAATATTCAGCACTCTGCCTTAGATTCTGGCTAACAAACTGCATGCACTATCAAAGATTCATGATCATGGACCGTACAGCTACAAATACACTATTTGTATAAGCTTGATTATTTTGTGCAGGTTACGAATAAAAGGTTCAACGGCACCAAGCAAACTTACATCTGGTCAATACTTGCAAGTTCACACGCTACAATAGTAATATCAATATAATCGCGAAAACAACTGTCGTAAATATGTCAATAATGAAGGTAAATATAAGTAAATTCAGTCAAATTCACCCTATTTTTTGCAACGAGTATTATAGATTTGATTGAAAATTACAAATTAATAGAAAAGCCAATACATTCTTCCATTCTGAATGAGGTCAATTTTGTGTTACAATAAATTAATGTAGTATCAGTTTCAGGTTTAGAAATACATAAGTAAATAGTAAGAAGATGAAAATCATGTTTTTACTATACTGAAGGTGTACCTGGCGGTGCGGACCTGGAGCTGTACCAGTGACTGTGTAGCTTGTAAGCGCCCCAGGACCATGTGGAGTTGATACCCCCGGACACCCCGCAACATTCAAACTGAAATACCGAACCAAACCCTCTAATGTTAGGTAAGGTTTTAGGTTTATATAACTTATCTTTAAACGCTACTACATAATGACAAAACAAAAACAAAAACTAAACACAAACACCTATATTTGTCTTCCTATAAAACGTTTAAAATAAGTATACAAGTAGGTATAAAAATCGATCGTAAATAATGTAACAAAAAGTTGTTGACAACTGCACACATAACCCTCCGGAAGTTTTAACATTACAACTTCCTTGGACGTCAAGCAACAATGCACTGTCCTTACCATTCCTTAGCCATGTAAACCTAGCAATTAATTAGGAGAGCCAACTTATAGTCACGTCACGCCTTATGACGCCACTTACGATAGTCTGCATGTAGTCCCAGCTCTCCGTGACGGCAGGCTTCCCGTCCATACCATACTGGTTGGTCAGCTGATACTGCAGTTTGGTCACCGCCATGTCGCGGACCTGAAATACAGAAAGTGTCACATGACTATAAACGTTTAAGTATTAAGTACTAATCTTTATTTTCCATCATTTGATTCTTAACAAATGTTAATGTTGTTTAAGCAAGGATTGGAAAAGAACAGTATAATCAGCTGTCTAGAAAACTGCAAATAACCAGCGGTTTGTCAGACTCCAAAAAAGGCATAGGCTGAAAATAAACACCAAATAAATTACAAAATTAATTGTATTTAGGTAATTTTTTCTAAAGCGCTGAACTGGACGATAATAAACCTGGTAACCACATATATGGACTAGTACCTGTCTTCAAGACAGAATCATCTCAATTTACATCTAAAAGCCGTCTCAATAAATATCATTTATTGTGTATACTCAATCAGCTGAGCAGAAGATTCCCAGTGCTTAACGATAGCGCTACAAATATACAAGAATAACTTACGTTGAAGTTAAGTGCTGAAATGTTTATGAACATGCAATGACTTTATCATAAAAGCTGACGATGACCATTATTATAGTTATCATGAATAGAACAGACTGTTTTAACCGATGTAATCTCCAAGAAAAAAATGATTTAAGATCAATGTCATTTATTCCTCATGATGATCAAAATTTTAAAGTTATTCTTTGTGAATAAACGCGTGATCAAAGTTAATTGATCTGTCTTTAACTTCTCTCGTCTAATATAACCTGTACTCCAAAATAAGGATTTTCGTTTAAAGGATAGACTTACAGAAATTGGGCACTGTCATGAAAGTCCAATGGTCCCATCATATACGTCTTTTTTAAAAAAACAACTAAGGAAGGTTTAAATAAAAAAATCGCCAACGTTTGTCTTATACGTGGTTAAATAGTTTTAGATATTATGGTTATTTGTGTCACATTCGCTACGCGATTTGTATTTTTCTATTAACTCCTTATCAAACCATTTCCAGCAAAGTATAAAATGCAGTTATGCTATATTAGTAATAAAAGTTACACTACTTGGTATAGCTGAACAAAATCACTTTCCTTCCTCAGTCCATGTTGTTAATGTTCGTCTAACTGAACAAAATCACTTTACTACCTCAGTCCATGTTGTTAATATTCGTCTAACTGAACAAAATCACTTTACTACCTCAGTTCATGTTGTTAATGTTCGTCTAACTGAACAAAATCACTTTACTTTCTCAGTCCATGTTGTAAATATTCATCTAACTGAACAAAATCACTTTACTACCTCAGTTCATGTTGTTGATGTTCGTCTAACTAAACAAAATCAATTTACTACCTCAGTTCATGTTGTTAATGTTCGTCTAAATGAAGACAATCACTTTACTGCCTTAGTTCATGTTGTTAATGTTTGTCTAAATGAAGACAATCACTTTACTACCTCAGTTCATGTTGTTAATGTTCGTCTAAATGAAGACAATCACTTTACTACCTCAGTTCATGTTGTTAATGTTCGTCTTAATGAAGACAATCACTTTACTACCTCAGTTCATGTTGTTAATGTTCGTCTAAATAAAGACAATCACTTTACTACCTCAGTTCATGTTGTTAATGTTCGTCTAAATGAAGACAATCACTTTACTGCCTTAGTTCATGTTGTTAATGTTCGTCTAAATGAAGACAATCATTTTACTGCCTCAGTTCATGTTCTTAATGTTCGTCTAAATGAAAACAATCAGTTATCTACATCAGTTCATGTTGTAAATGTTCATCTAAATGAAAACAATTAGTTACCTACAACAGTTCATGATGTTAATGTTCGTCTAAATGAAGACAATCAGTTATCTACATCAGTTCGTGTTGTTAATGTTCGTCTAAATGAAGACAATCAGTTATCTACATCAGTTCGTGTTTTTTTATTGTTCATTTAATTGGAAACAATCGTTTATCTACATCATTTCGTGTTGTTAATGTTCGTCTAAATAGGGACAATCGGTTATCTACATCAGTTCATGTTGGTAATGTGCGTCTAAATGAAGACAATCAGTTACCCACATCAGTTCATGTTGTTAATGTTTGTCTAAACGTCTAAATGAAGACAATCAGTTATCTACATCAGTTCATGTTGTTAATGTTCGTCTAACTAAACAAAATCACTTTACTACCTCAGTTCATGTTGTTAATGATCGTCTAAATGAAGACAATCACTTTACTGCCTTAGTTCATGTTGTTAATGTTCGTCTATATGAAGACAATCACTTTACTGCCTCAGTTCATGTTGTTAATGTTCGTCTAAATGAAAACAATCAGTTATGTTCATCTAAATGAAATCAATCAGTTACCTTCATCAGTTCATGGTGTTAATGTTCGTATAAATGAAGACAATCAGTTATCTACATCATTTCGTGTTGTTAATGTTCGTCTAAATGAAGACAATCAGTTATCTACATCAGTTGATGTTGTTAATGTTCATTTAAATGGAAACAATCGGTTTTCTACATCAGTTCATGTTGTTTAATGTTCGTCTAAATAGGGACGATCGGTTATCTACATCAGTTCGTGTTGTTTAATGTTCGTCTAAATAGGGACGATCGGTTATCTACATTCGTTTATGTTGTTAATGTTCGTCTAAATAGGGACAATCAGTTATCTACATCAGTTCATGTTGTTAATGTTCGTCTAAATGAAGACAATCAGTTATCTATATCAGTTCATGTTGTTAATGTTCATCTGAATAAAGACAATCGGTTATCTACACCAGTCTGTGTTATTAATGTTCGTCTAAATGAAGACAATCAGTTATCTACATCAGTTCATGTTGTTAATGTTCGTCTTAATGAAGACAATCAGTTATCTACATCAGTCTGTGTTATTAATGTTCGTCTAAATGAAGACAATCAGTTATCTACATCAGTTCATGTTGTTAATGTTAGTCTTAATGAAGACAATCAGTTACCTACATCAGTTCATGTTGTTAATGTTCGTCTTAATGAAGACAATTGGTTATCTACACCAGTCTGTGTTATTAATGTTCGTCTAAATGAAGACAATCAGTTATCTACATCAGTTCGTGTTGTTAATGTTTGTCTAAACGTCTAAATGAAGACAACCAGTTATCTATATCAGTTCGTGTTGTTAATGTTTGTCTAAACGTCTAAATGAAGACAACCAGTTATCTATATCAGTTCATGTTGTTTATCCCCACCACCCCCCCCCCCCCCCACACCCACCGACACTCACACACACAACTATGATTAAAAGCAATAGGCTTTTTAAATAAATTATGTCTGTTGACTGCTTAAGTCGAAGTAAGAGACCCTAAATGTGTACGTATACCCAGTATTTACTTGCTGAATGGATCTTGATTCCACCACCCACACACACACCACCACCACCACCACCACAACCAAAAAATTCTGGACCCGCCCCTGTTTTCTATAAAACATTGGTTACAATTTGAACTAATCTAAGGACCTTCTTAAGCTTTCAAAAAATACACCTACTTTAAGATCATATAAATGAAAATGTCACTTTTACTAAAATCGCCCGTTTCGTGTTGTGTAAGTATGAACAATAACAGTATGGTAATGCCAACCGTTATACTCCTATGTTTCGTGATGCTGTTTGAATATTATAGGAAGTAAATTCGTACATGCGCATTGCCCATGTGATGACGTCACAGCTGATCACAGATTAGCGTAACTTGAGAAGAGCCTGTTATAAATTGTTACTGCATTAAGCAGGGTGCGTAGAGGTCAGAAAATGTTTATTGTGAAGTATTTTGGCGTTTCTCGCGATCCAGTTGCCTAGGGCCTTGTCATAGCGAAAAAACAATCTCATCACAGCGATAACGTCACGCGTTGCTACTTAAATCTCTTCCCACAGCAAGGATCACGTGACGATAGAGTATCACGTGAAGTAAACATGGCGGCCTCCATAAACACGCCACGAAAGAAAGTGAGTCAAAATCCTATTTTTTCATACTTTAAGTTACCTTTAATTTCAATATGATAAATTAATATTTTTAAAGGAAAGATACTATATTTTGAGGAGATAAGTCCAGAAAAAAAAAAAAAAACTATCCGCCTGTATTTGGGCGAAAAACTTGCTGGTGGCAGTGATATAATGTACTGTCAAGGGAAGTAACCACTGCGGGGAGTTTGGCGGAAAAAAGGTCTTCATCAGGTCATTACAACCGAGTGCCTTGGAATAATAACATCCATTAGGTTTCTGCCGTTATTATTTGTACAACCAATTTGACGAAACTGTTTTCTAGCAATCTCAGAATAAAAAACAAACAATGTTCGACATTAATCAATACAAATAGAAATGACTTCTTGCAGTACTACGTCAAGAGTTACATTAATGAGTGCAGGCAAGGCTGTCTGATCCTGCGGGATACGTGTTATGACAGGATCATAAAACTGCCATCTAAGCCAGATTTGCCACTCCCTTCCTGCCTCTGTCTACACCCCAGAGATGTTTATCGCCCATGACAGAAAGGGCTGAATGCTATGTTATGTAGTACTTAGGTTGATTGGGCATTACTAAATATACATAAAGTGTTCAGTATTTTATATATTGACTTGATACTCATCCGCATGTATCAGTAAGAAGTAATAAAACGTAACGTTGTCGACTGACTTGGCTTTGTAACATGTACGCTCGTAGCAGGTGGATCATAATACAAGTTGAAATTAGGGGCAGATAATCGTTATTTAATTCTGATTATGCTGCGATTTTCCGTAATTGTTTTCTGAAATGTTTAACAATATGGGACTAAACCGTTATTTATGACATTTAAGCATTATCGCAATTATATTGCATTTAAGCTTTCTGCTATTATTAACCTTGATATTAATGTAGGTACAAAAGAAACGAGTTTTTCATCTACCTGTAACAGACCAGCTCGTACACATTATGATACTTTTTGAAGAAAATAATTGTTTTTTAAGCTTGCAAACGAATCGACACTTTAGAAATTATGCTACTTATAACGAATAATATACATTTTGTAGCCTGTAACAATGCAGTATTCAACAATTTGGACAGAAGAGTGGACTAGTTTCAAAACACATAAATAACACAAAAAAATCATTTTACTGATGCTGTATCTGGAGCCTTTGGAGCAATGAATTTCAATTTAAAAACAACTTAAAGACTTCTCGTTTAAAGCAGTGGATACTGTTTTGAATGGTATGTGTCATCTACTAAACTGATAGTCTCGACACATATTGAATTAGTTGAAAGAATGAAAGCGCTGCAGAGGTATTCACAGCTTCGAAAAAAACGAAATGAAAACCGGTGTAGTTCATCTGTCGTACATAGTTTCTGGGGGTTTGTTTTAGAAAAAAACGTCCCTTTTACACTATACTGCACGATAAATGTTGTGAACATGTGATGAGCAGTTGGTTAAGAATCGAGGACCAAAGCCAGCAAAGGTGATCTCTATCGCCCTGTGCATGTTACATAAGACGTTCCACAGGATGCTGTATTAATACGTGGTTTATTTCTGTGCTGTATTAATAGCCGCATCTATATTTTGTTTAAACATGCTGAGCATTCTATTGTGAACATTTGATGAATTTGTCATGAAACGTTATTTTAACTATGTAACTTCCGTTTCACACACTATCAGGGAAATACATCGAACTTTCTAGTCGAGCTAGATGATGGTAGAGATGAACTTTGTTAGGTCAGCTGCCAACATAATGATACGAAAACGCAACAACAATGAATCATTATTGGCTATAGAATGGAAGGTTCACTAATATGGCTATTGATAGTGAAGTTTTCCAAGAAAAGCAACTGTGCATCGGATTGTTTAATTCGAGTGAACAGCGGACATTATCGACAGTGGGGAGGGACAGTGAAAGGAACAGTAATTCTGAAGGAGAAAAAAAACTTAATAAAACGTGTAGTAAATTGTACATTTTATCACGATGTAATGCTTCTTTGTTAATATAGACAAGTTCTTAGTAATATTTGACCTGTTTTCAATTGTAATTTATTTTTTTAACCTGATAGTTTTTATATTTTTCTATATTTTACTTGCGTAGTTCGGCTTTAACCTGATTATTCTCTATTCACATTTAACTTTGTATTCGGTGCCCTATGACCTGTTAAGTGTCGGTGTGCCGTAAAACCCAAATAAATAAATAAATCTTAGTAATATTAAATAGGGTAAGAATAAGTAGTTAGCTGTTGATTTTTCTTCACGTTAGGAGGTTGTAGTAAACACAAGCAAGAGAGCTTTTGTCTAGCTAGCCTGTGAGTCAATGGTCCGAACCATCTTTTACTTAATGTGAAAATAAACTCAGAGCACAAATAAATATGGGAATCGACAATTCTGTTCTTCCCAAACTTTTGGTAACCAACAGTGCTCGAGAAGACAAACGAATGCCAGATCAGGATGTACACTAACTGCTGCACACCAATATTTCCAGGCACGAATATAGCCACGTGTTTAAAAAGACAAAATGGCCGAAAGTAACATATTGCAGGGTCTGACGCTGTTAGGGGGAGACGACATAGCAGTAGTTCATACGCTACCCCTTGGATACTGGTGGAAGTAATTTGTCTGCAGTGGAATATTGAGTATGTCAGTATAATGACACCACTTAATCAATTTCTTTTAAAGGTCATCCTTTGCCAAAAGGTATTAATGGCATATGCTGTATTTGTATGTGTTTTGTTTAACAACACGTGCATCTCTTACCTTATGTTTTATCAATTCATTATTTAATATTTTAATTTTGGGTCAAGGTATCCTCGATTAAACTGATGTTAAATCAAGAAAGTGAGCGTATAAGCGTGTAGGCGTAGTCAAGTATGACATGTGTGTCTAGCATAAACGGCAAGCTATTGAACACAGTTCAATGATATTACCATTGCACCTATTGGGATAAAATAATCAACAAGTATTGTGATGTGAAAATATTTAGTATCTTACAGCAACCATTCAATGTGATATCATTGGATACACACACAAACACCAGACACTGTCAGCATTATTCGATGGCCGTATAGTGTAAGTATACACTAATAACCAATTTACAGGAGCTTCCACACAGAAACGGTAAGAGTTTCGTTTACAGAGGCACATATATAGTTCGAAATTAGCTCATGCTTTTAATAATAACTTCTTGCGTGTTTTACCAAAAACATAATTTAATAAAATGAACGATCCACTTGTAATATAATATATTATAATAGAAAAAAACTGTGGTATTCATAAAAACAACACAAAATCTAACTACTTTATACATTAACCACCATTTATCTAGCGCGTAGAACAGCATCCTATGATAAACGTGGACCTAGTTATGTAACCTGCGCAATGCGATAAAGATGACCTCTCCCGGTCTTTGCCATTGACCATTTACATTCTGCATATCATATGTCCACTAAATGAAATGCAGTGTATATACGCAGTACATCTAACACAGAAACTATGAGACGCAGTTTCTCTACACAGGTTTTATTGTCTCAAAATGTGACTCCTACAAGATATTAACTGTGTGGCATTATCTTTCGTTGCACATCAAACCATGGCAATAGATGGAACTGCCTTTTGTCAGGGTGGAGAAAGAAAAAAAATAGTCTTAAATGTTTTGGTTGGCATCTTTAATGGTTAACAAAATATTTACTTCAAATGCGGTAAAAACAAAAGTATGCACTTTCCCTAAGTCGGTGTTGATTTGTTGTAGTAACATTAGTCACAACAGTGAGGTCTTACATATATGAATCTATCCCTTATCATGCTACATGTTGTTTCTCAAGATCTCAGCGTTAATTCTAACAACCAAATGATGGAGACGTTGTGTGTATAACAAGACGTTCAGACGCAAGTAATGACGATCTAAATAAGACAACTCCAGCGAAAGCTTTCCCAGGTACGGATCCAGTGGGGATAAAGTTGAATGGATCTTGATTCATACACACCCGCGCCATCTTCAAAATTTTCTGGATCCGCCCCAGATCTTGCCGATCTGGATCTTCCTTATTTGCATCTGCTTGATCAATTCATGTTTAGAAGATAAGGTTATATCTTTGTCCTTCATCTATCATGCTGCCAGAATTTATCACACCGAAGTTGGACTGGTGTCAGTTTCTCGCCCATCAACACTAACTTTCGGAATCGGGAGATGCAGTGAAAATCGGTCAGACAGATGTTTTGTATCCAATCGGAAAATCTCGGTTCCAGTCGGTTCAGAAAATAGTAATTAGTCTCCTAACATGTACGTTACAAGAATCGTTGTAGGTAGATAAAGGAATCCACTACTAGTATATAGAACCAGTATCATTAACGCCGTAGGTAATGCGTCATGTCTCCAATGTCCAACTTGAAAATTTGCGGCAGTCTTAATGCATCCTGTTTGATAGGAATTTGACCTCATTGTTATAAAAAAACATAGTTTGTAGTAAACTTGACATTGTTCTTAGTGTATTGATGAGTTAATGGAGCATGTGTATTGACATATTGTAAAGAAATAACAGGTATCATTTCGGGCAACGTGATACAAAAACATTTAAGTTGTTAATAATAAGATACTGTTTGCATAGCTGTATAATCTTAGATTTAATGCACTCACAACTGCTGGCGCAAGGGCAGCTGGGATTAATATGAAAAATACTCGCATTTGATACTGGAATTACCGATATCATCATGAACTCATCGAAACAAAAAGTTGATTGCTTAAGCAATGGCCTTCACGGTGTATGCGGAATGGTCTACTTTTTGTCGTCTGTTAGCACTGAAGGTCATGTTTTATTCCATAAGTATAGAATAATTCGATGTGTGAGTAGGATAATGCAAGACTTTCTGCCAATACTACCACGCTATTATAATCTTCAGTGTGTTTTAACATTCTAAGCTTATTATTCTGAATAAGTTGATAGAATAATATAAAAATGTAACAACGAATAGCGTGGTTGAAAATCTTATATCACAAGGGTAAAGTACTTACTTAATGTATTCGCTAAGGAAATTATTATTAAATCAAATAAACTTTTTTATGTATAATATTCACCAACTAAACTATATTTTGAAGCATAAAGTGTCATAATTGTTAATTTGGAAGATACATATTTAATAATAAAAACAACGGAATGATGTAATGGTATACATGTTGTCTGACATGTACACGCAAAAGGATAACGCCATTTGCCATAGGAATTAAACAGCATATCTACCGTTAAATAGCAACTTAATTGTATAAAAGTGAAAACAATAAAACACTTGTGCCGCTCCGGAGAGCTGCACCTTACACAAGCTAGCTCTGCGGATAGGGAAAGTGATGTAGCCAGCAACAACAGTAAGTCGCTGTTTGTTGAGGGTGTGGTAGAGTTTTTGTTGTATCCAAAGAAAAGAACTATATATGTCGATGTTACGTAACAGCTTGCAATAACTAAAATGTAAATTATGCAGATATTAACGAAGGAAGCAGGGTTTCGGGAAATAACACATGCTTATTTATGAAACAATAAATAACAATTGACAAGACACATCAATTGACTTTTGTGTTTACAGTACGTATTTGTTTATCCTTTTATTAAACCTGAATATTTAAATGAACTTATGAAAACATATGACGATGTATTTAATATGTGATCACAATATTTAAATGAGAACTTTTGTTTGTTTGACTTGTAATAAATACATAATTAACAGCAGCTCTTTGGCACTTGTGTCGCCTTGAATTACATACATCCATGTTTTTTGTATTGTTCTCCTCAGTCTTAACTCCCTTCGAGGCACCCAAAGGTTTAGTAGGGAAATATTATGGACTATTTAGCAGTTTACGGTATCAACTTTATAGTTGATGTTTTAGTTGTCCAAGTTTCCAATCACGCTGGGATTCGTCTGTTTAATATCCACACAAATGGCTGCTTAGTCTTTAAACGGGATTAGTAGCAAACATCTTATGTAGCACTTGGCGCTGTCTGATCTTTATATATACTACTTGCTGCTTATTCAATCAAGACACCATTACAAAAGCTGGAATGTAGAAACTAAGAATCTAAAATAGGTTTTTAATTAATACAGCAAGATAAGCACGAAGAGAGTATGTTATATTGTCTACCACACCACTGAAGCAAACATTAGTATACATCTCTAAAACATGTTTAAGAGAGGTTCACAGTGAATGTAAATCATTTTAATGTGCGACCTGATTTCATCAAAGTTTATGTTATGGACAGAACCAGATGTTTGCTAAGAATAGACGATCTCGTGTTAACAGCACCTATGGTTTAGATCTGCAGAACACATCGCCCCTCACCCCAGGGCCAGCCGTGATTGATATTGCAGACCCATACCCCGTGTATTACGGTAATTACCACAGCGTTAAGTAAGTACATCTCAATCAAGACGCTCCTTGTAATATTTATTGGATAGTCTTTTTTGTAATTTGTTTTACAAAACCACTTAACATACACGGTTGCATCGTGGTCTTTGACTTTTTATTATAAAGGCCTTCTAGCAATGGCACTGTAGAACCGATGTCAATAATTCCTTTTAAAAACTGATTGTATCATTTTTTATCACAGGCATCTTTATTTGAATATCAATGACCTGGTTTTAGATGAAAAAAAAATGTTTCAAATTTTTCAACACTTTTTATAAAGTGGTTTGATTTGTCCTGCCAGGCATAAAAAATGCAACCTATGGTTTATTTTGTTATTCCTTTCCTGTCACAAATTTAGTTAAACATAGCTAATACATGTCATTTAAATGCAGCATTTCCAGACATTTAGATAACCTTTTCCAATGACAATGTCAAAAAATTAAATATATGACAGAAAAACAGATTTCAACTGGATGATGAGTCAATACTTAAATATATGACAGAAGAGACGATTTCAACTAAATGATGAGTCTATACTTTAATATATGACAGAAGAAACAATTTCAGCTGTATGATGATTCACATCGTGCTTCATCCTACGGATAAATATATTCAAACTATCTAGGTTTGCACAAGTGTGTACTTAAGTTGAAGAGTGCAATGCCTGAAAATATTTTATTACTTTAAAAAAGTTACAATGAGGCATAAGATTCCACAAATTCAGAAAGGCAGTTAAGACATTCTTCCGCCGGTATGATTGCATTGCAGTATGAAAACACTTATGCAACTGAGCATAAGCCTTCCTGTTTTAATGAAAATGTTATTTATAGGGTAACAAAAGTTAAGATCGCACCAACTTTTCTGACCTCTGGAAATTATCTGGAAACGTATTGTTGATGGTAACAACCTGGGATGATGTTGTACTGCATTGCTTACTGTGGAGCCTTTTACAACAAAAACAACAAAAAACTTTTATTTTAAATTACACGATGACTGAACATGTTGCTTAGACTTCATAAAAACGAAAACGGTGACATAAAGTCATAGTTCGGGCAGTCGATGTTGGAATTCCGTCTCGTCATTGCTCCTAGTTAGTGTCCTTACTAAATGAGACAACTTGCGCAGTATCTATTGCCCTTGCGTTAAATTGCTCAGAAGCTACTTCGGGATATTGTCTGCCAGTATTTGTTTACATGCCATTTGCAGATGAATCATCTGCATACTATATTGCTTTGGGATATCGTAAACTACAACCACTTCACAATACAACATTTTGTTTCTTTGATTTGTACGGTTTTCCTTTGGCGCATGTTATTTTCTTGATCTTCTTTTCTAAACTGATGCTTTCCATCATAGTGTAAAAATCTAAATCTTCGAAACGACTAAACTGCTATCATATGACGCCATGAGCTAATCCACATTATGCGCCATCAGTTGGACAATTTTTATTCCAAACCGATCTCTCTTGAGGAATTGTTTTGTTGGCGTGGCATTGATCTCGTATACATCTTGAAAATAGTTTGGATAGTAAATTGCATTAATTATTGTTTAAAATCTAGTTAAGTGTTGTTTTTTGCTCAGTTAATTACTTCCAATGCAGGTGTTTACTGTTAGATGTATCACATTGATGGGATAATGTATGTAGACAGTTTGTTTTTGAGGAAACCGTCAAGATGTGCAAGAATAGAGCGCTCCGTAAACCAAGTGTAAGCAATTGAGTCGCCCCGTTTCAAGGCGGTAACTGTTGGGTTTTTCTATATGGCTGCAATGTCTCCTCTCTGTATTTTTGTCACTTTTGCATTGTGTCTCTGTGTGTGTATGTGTGTGCGTACGTGCGTGCGCGCGCGTGCGTGCGTGCGTGCGTGTGTGTGCATTTCTACGTGTGTTTTAATTTATCTATTTCTCTTTTTAAATACACATAATATTTATATCAAACGTATTACGAGTATGCAAATAAACACCATTTTAACTAGTAAAATATATACAATATCATTTTCTTTTAAACTATATGTAATAGTAATGACACAGTTACAAAATAGAACATTCAAATATTGGCCATTCTTGGGACGTGAACTCCAAAGTCCTAGTATTTATGAACAATGCTCAATTGGCGGTAATCTTTCAGGTTTCTACTATCTTAAACACAATTACCTAACTACTTAACATCTAGAATATAATACAACTAAGGTATGTATAGTCGTAAATATAGTCGTTAAACAGTTAATGTTTCAATACAGCCGAACCACAATGTATTACTAGACATAAAACCTGCAAGCTAACAGAACTCACTTACCTTGTCCCTGAACACATACGCTAAGACCCCGCCAACCACGAAGGCGACGAATATCAGAAACAGAAGAACAAAGAACTGAAAGTAGAAAAAAGACAAAATATTGAAATATTGGATGAAAGCAGATGTCAGCTTTTACAATCATATTACATTATCTGTAGACAAATATGGTCCTCAGATTATATCTCTTCAAATACCTCATTGTCTACGTAGACAACAACCTATGGGGAACGATTGTGCACACATTACAGTCCTACGTACACAACATACTATCGACATAAAACATTAAAGTACGAACGTGAACGCAATAACGTGTTGTATACATCTGGGAATTGTAGCAAAGATATAATGTCACAACTTTAAATATGGCAATACACACTATATTGGTGTATCAAAATGAACCAAACAGTTGAACCATCAAGTTTAATAAAAAAACAATACGTGATCAAACGGTTGAACCATCAAGTTTTATATAAAAAAAACAATACGTGATCAAACGGTTGAACAATCAAGTTTTATAAAAAAAAACAATACTTGACCAAACGGTTGAACCATCACGTTTTATAAAAACAACAACACATGACCAGACGTTTGTACCATTTTACCAAGTTTAATAAAAACAACTTAACGTGATCAAACGGTTGGACCACCAACAGGACTAAAAACAAGACTACATGACCAAACGTAAGTACCACCAAGTCTAAAAAAACGTGACAAAAATGATGAACCTCAAATGTATAAAAACCTGACAAAACTATTGTACTAACAATGTTAAGAGACGTGACACATGTGTTTTATCATCGAGCTTCAACAAAAGTGAACCAAATTATGGCTCTAGCAAGCTTTCTCTCTTACCATAATTGAAGCATTATTATTTTACAATTAACTAAACAAAAATGGCCAACCTTGTTATTTCAGACTGTTTAATATGCCTACGGGTAATGGGAATATGAAGACAGAGAACACGTGTAATCACTGCAAGCAATTTAAAATGCTCCCAAAACGTACATACGCCTTTGTCATTCAGATCGTGACGTCAATGCTGTTGTTACTCCTAAAATAAACAGTTTTGTTATTGCTTCTCTTCCATTCGTCACGCCGATCGTGTACTGTGTGGCATATTGGTGTCCATTATATAAGACGGATGGCTATTCAGCTTGAAATTTCCTTATCGACGTTTCTGTCTCACGACAATAGAATTTCCCATGTGCATTGTTTCTTTGCTCACTTTCAGTCGTTTTTTCAACAGTCATCCAATTAGATAGCTAATATTTGCGTTCAGGCAACCGTTCTAATTTCTCTCTAAAAAGAACACACAGCAACAAACCCTTAAATCATGCAATTGCAGTTACGTTATTGAACATATTGAGCAATTCTGTTTTTGGTCTTCTTGTATGATCAATCCGTCGTCATGATCTTGTGTTCTGAGTCATTCATTATATAAGACGGATGACCCTACAGTTCACAATCAGATCGATTCTGTAGTATCCTAGCGTATAAATGTGCCCTGTAAATTTTGCCAGACCCTTGGCATCTGTTAGTTTAGGATATTTTATTGGCAGCCATCATCTACTCAGAATCGTTGAGTGGGATCACAATAAGTTTTATCAAGGAGAAATTTGTCTTGGCTATATTGCGGATGCAGTACCGGAAACCGAAAAAATAACCACTTATTTTATTAGATCCTTGATTTTCATCACTGTATTTTATAACGGTTAAATATCTTGTTTTTAATTTGATTAATTTAAAAGACTATAAACATCATTTAAGAATGTTACTAGATCGATATTTATGTGAAACGGATGCTGAAAATGTTATGTTTTTCCACAATGCATTTATCGTTATAACTTGTAAAAGATAAACATAAGAAAATGATTAAAAGCAAATGTGTGAATTTTATAAATCTTAAAAAATATTTTCTGCCATTGGCAAGCATAATTCATCGCTCACAATTTATCTGGATAAGAAAACGCGTTGTTATGTGAATATATGGATAAAAACGACTTCATTAAAAAAACACATTTATAATTTTGAGTGAACTGTCTCTGTAATACAGTAAATCGTCACATAAAATCTAACCCTTTTAAGCCATTTACTATAGTCAGATGATTAATTGTATGCAGCGGCACTTAATCTGAAAGCTCTTACGAACGACAGCGTTCATTCATCACTCAGAGAGGCTCATGAATTGATAATTCGACATTCTACCTCATACAGATGCGTGATTGCAGGATAGATTAGCCATCGTTTCACCCAGTCTGTTACTTATAGATGCCATAACGTCCAAGAGGCTATATTCATACTAACTGAGTGCACTTTCATTAGATTGGACAACCTGTCAATATTACAGCGAATTCTTAATGGTCAGAATCACAACATAGACCAACATATAGACTGATTTACATTTCATATATATCAATTACAGAGAAACAATTTATCTTATCATAGTATCTCGATATTGCAGGATTAGTGAAATGGATAATGTTTTTAATCTGAGTGGACATTTAAATTTACGAGCAAATGTTTTGTATTTATAGTATGTAAATAAATATAAATATACACTTAACACCAAGTTTATATATAATGACAAGCATATATTTATTCCTCAGTATACTCGCCACTTTAAGCATACACTTAACACCAAATATACTTACAATTTCAAGCTTACACTCATTCCTCAGCACACATGTACATGCAATTTCAAGCATACACTTGACATAAAGTATACTCACCATAACAAGTACAAGTTTTTACTTTAACCAAGTATTCTCGGTATTACAAGTCATCATTTTACATCACGTAAACTCGCCACATTAAGCAGATACTAAGTTAAGTCACCATCACAATCACACAAGGAAACACGTGACACCAAGTAAAGTCACCATTACAAGCATTCAAACATTCAAACATTACAAGCATACAGTAGACACTTGGCACCAAGTCTACTCACCATTACAAGCATACATTTGACCTCCTTGATGGCGCCACAACAGCCGAGGAAGGATAGGATGATGACGACGCCGCCGATGCCGATGATGATAAAGGAGATAAGAGGCAACAGATTGCTGCCTAAAATGGAAGAGAACTTGGTGATACCGCTGGCGTTGGTCCGGGCGTAGATCCCCAGGCCAACCAGAGCACAGCCCCCAACCTGTAAATATACAGACAATGTTATTTGTGCTGGCGGTGGTTAGTCATGTGATTGTGTCGCTTTTGTGTCGTTCTGTTTTCGTCGCCTTTGTTTGTCCTTTATATACAAAGATGGTGCTGGTAGTTGTGATATGAAATACCATCCGATTGCATTTAATATTGACTTTTTAGCATACATGTATTTTATTCCCAAACTAAACATTTTCCGCATTATTCACAATGAAAGCCAATCAACAACATTGTTTTCTTTTTCTCTTGTCAGAATTGTATAGTGATCATTGTATCAATATTTATTACATATTATCACAGTAAAGGCAAAACGTTATCTGCTTTTAAAAATATTTCAGCCAAGTGTGACAATTATTATTATTGAACAATTTGACCTAATTAGAAAACTAAGTCTTTTAGAATTTAGTCAGTCTGTGTCAGAGTAATGTCATACCCGCCCTTTTTATAAATGTGTATACCGCAAATATCCTGATAATTAGGGACCGCTTTGATGTTCGATATAAACTCAAGAAATGAACCACCTGGATCGAGATATAAGTATAAATAAAGGAGCATACGTACTTTTCATTAGGCAAAATGCATAGCACTTTACTCTGTAGCCGAGGGATCTTCGAACGAACTGTCTTAAGCAAATGGCGAAAATCTAGAGTTGCCATTTCCTACTGGTAGCTATCTGACCAGGAGCATGCTATTTTGCTACTATTCTGTAACATTTAAACGTAGTTGTTAGAAAATAAGTCAGGCTCAGGTATTGGTTGTTGGCGGATGTAACAGGCCCAGGAGAGTTGCTCCTTAAGATCTGGCGAATATCGTGGAATTCAAAAATATTTACGGTTCCAGTAAACAGGATATAAACCAATGCAGACGATCGATAAAAAATCGCGTTGTTTTAAAATCCGCGAAAATCTATTGAGAAAATCATGCACTGTTCTTATGTTTCTAGAAATATTAAACGTGGAATCCGAAAGTGTGAAAATATCAAACACAGTGATAACCACACGTTGTTTTGGGGGTATTTTGGATAATAACTTTCCCTGAGTACAACCTTCCTTGTTTTAAAATCGTTTAGTTCTTAGTTAAAATAGTTTAACTACTTTAATGATAGGACAGTGTATGGCATAAAACTTTTTTTTTCTGATTTTTAATCATCATATCATCCTTTATATAAAAATAGAGATTTCTGCTGAGTATAGAATTGGAAGCTGACTGATAAAAACCCACATTAATCAAGCCATACATTTGCGACAGAATTATTGCTTACAGTTTGCTCATAGAATAATCAAGATAATTACATAAGTGGTCAAATATTGCCGGCTGGTTCTAAAGAATAGTTAAAATGCCGATACAGCGATATTTTTGCCCCATTTGAACTGAGCTTATGGTGTAACAAGAATTCTTCTGTTCACAATATGGACATCAAAATGTGGCTTATAAGAAAACAATTTAGGGCACATGTGTTTGTTTTATTGCTGTTATTTTGTTTCATTTGTTGTTGTTTTTGTTGTTGTTGCGGTTGGTTGTGTTGTCTACGATGCTATAAGTTACATAAAATTCTTAAAAAGAAAGTAAAATGTCAATTGTTGATCAAATGAACATCGCGAATGTTCAAACCTGCAAATCTCTTCACTTTTGTAGATTCTATACGTTTACAGTGAAGTAACAGGTACATCAGAACATAATGGCAAATGTTAAAGCAAGCGTGCGATATGGCAAAAAGATATTTCGATACATTTATTGAGTTTTGATTATGTCGGTTCCTGTCGATCAGTCTGTCGTTATTATGTAAAAGGTCCAAACATCGTTGCCGGGTCTACCGTCCCACCTACAGTATTTCAGTTATCTGGAAACGGTGTCCACTTGAAGCAGATATAGTGCTGCCTTCACTGTGTATAGCATGCCGTTGACACCTGATACCACACCCGGTCACATTATCCTGACACCAGGCCAACCAGTTGTGGGACTACCCTTATTTTGCTTGGGTATTAGCAAGGGAGCTATACCACTACCATTTTTAACGACTGTCGCGGCCCAGGATCGAACCCGGGGCCTCCCGTACCTGGAACCGACGCTCTACCGATTGCGCTTTTAGGTCCGGTACAAAGGTCAAAACATGAAATAAACCTAAAACTCTGCATATATCATTTTAATGTTAGTTGTTATTTTTGTACAAGTTCAATCTTATTACATTTTCAATTCAAAAATATAACAAACGAATCGACAGTAAGAATAAACCATTAACAAGAGGACTATGATGGCCCACATTGTTCACCTGGTTACTAGAAATATCGTCAATTAAAAACGACCAGAAATGGTTAAATAATATGTATGTGTAACATTGATAACTGAACACTAAACATCATTTAGATAACCAGAAGTTTCAAATGTTTATTAAATGACCATACATTAAAGATGGTAATTGGCCTAATACCTGGCGACCACGTTATTTGGCTAATTGTTGTTTTTACAATCCTTATAGCCATTAGAGGGAGAAGACCACTCCCCTGGCGGACATGTTTTTAAGTCGTTCAATTATTTAACAATCGTGATAGATATTTACCCAAGAAATATTATGGGTGAAGCTTGTGTAGTTTTCGACGAGAAAATTTTCAAGTTTTTATTTTAAAGTTATTTATTTAAAATGACAACGACCTTGGCAGCTATATTGACATAGGTCAGTTCATCTGTCTTATAACATAGACCAGTCTCAAGAATATGTTAATATCTCAAGACTTTATGTCTTATAGTGTCTGACGAAAAACCTGTTAAAGTTTTGTTATATAGATATATATGGAAAATGGTCACCCCTCTGGTGGTTATATTGTTGACGAATCATTATTCTCGATATAGGACCACATGAAGAACCCATATACTAGAAACCAAGTCTCTAGCTCTCATAGATTCAGGCAAAAACTTTTTTAATTTTACTGTTAAGTCATATATGTGAAATGGACACGCCCCTGGCCGCCACTTTTTTATATTGTTATAATCATTAGGATAGAAAGCAATGCAGGACACATGTATACTATGTATTGCTTTTGTAGTTTCTTGGTGGATTATTTTCAAAATGTTATCTAACAGTGAAATAGGTAAATAACCATGCCCTTGGTCTTCTAACTTAACAATTTTAAACAATTTTTCATTCGCTTTGTCTATTGAAGCTTCTGGTAAAGTTAAGTTGAATGTACATGTATGTTAGCAGCGCAGGGAGATGTCGTTTAAAGAATATTGAGGACACCGGACACTTAACGGTGCATGAGTACAATAGCTCATCCTGATCATATGTTCAGGTGAGCTAAAATCGAGAGGAACCACTTTGTTCATATATACATATGTTTACAATATAAGCACACGGGAAAAAATAATATTAAAAGAAATACACTTTATCGAGTTAAGTAAAAGAACTTTGTCGTTTTTTTAATTACAACTTACATAACAAATCATACTTATATATAGTGCAAATAAAATGTTACGAAACGTTAGCAGTAATTCCAATTTGTACACTCATGATCATCAGTATATCAAATTATTCGTAACAAAAAGAACATCCTCAAAAATCATAAAAAATAAGTTTTACTTTCATATATCAAATACATGTTACATACTACAACACCGTATAGTAGCCGTTTTGAAATTATCATAAAAGTATATAAACTATTTTACATTATATTTCTTTAGACAATGAACATTCAATGGAAAACAAAGAACACTGATGTTACCGTTTAAGCATAAGTTAGTGTCTAAATTTGGGGTTCTGCCTAAAATACGAAACGAATGTGAGAGAGCGTAGCAAGCGACCGTGGTTTTGATTCCATTAAGAATCACCAATTTAGACTTAACATTCTTCCTGATATTGATGAGATAGAAATTTCACAATAATTTGCAGTTTATTGTCTAAAATAATGAGTTAAACACTTTATACAACGCTGAATTTCTCAATAATATAATTATTCGACAGGTAGATAAGATCACTTTACTCACCATGATGACTGAGTTGAAGAGAAACATGGCGTACTTGATGACGCTACCGAGTCCACTCACCCCCATCGCTGCCGTCTGCAATAGAGGACGAAAAAGGTCTTCAATATAACTTTTGGAACATTGTATATGCTGTGGATTAATCAGTCGATACCAGTTAGATAACAGAATACGTGAGCTTATATGTTGTGTGAACGCACTAACATTGTGTTAACAGAATGGAAAAAATGTTTAAATAAGTTTTTATTTTAATTTTCTTCGCGAATCTAATTAAATCCTGGTATATCGGAAGGCATCAATCTAATGCAGTCTAAACATAACAGATATCATTGACGATACGTCTTTCATCAAGACTTAATTGAAGCCATGATTTAATTACTACCTTCGTATGTCCTAATCACTTGCAGTACATACAAAGCCGGGTTCAAGTGGAACGAGTATAATTTGTAATGCACATTTAAGACATATGTCATCTAAGATATCGTCTGTTATCTTCCCAGTGCAACCTGTTGTCATTTTTTGTCAGATAAGTACTCCGTATGCTAACAGGAAACAATATAAAACAACTATTAAAATGATAAGCACTTCATAGTTCATAAACTAACAAAATGTTAGTTTTCTCGCAGCAAGTATCAGACAGAGAAAGAGAGGGGGGAGAGAGAAAAATAGAGAGAGAAAGAGAGAGAGAAAGAGAGAGAGAGGAAGAGAGGGAGAGAGAGAGAGAGACAGAGAGAGAGAGAGAGAGAGAGAGAGAGAGAGAAGCTAAAGGTACGGTAAAGGCAAATACATGGCGCAATTAACCACACGACCATTGATATCATATTCAAAAAAAAATAATAGTTTCGCCAAATTCGACAGCTAAGTACCGTTTATGAGTGACCTGTACACGACGTTTTTTCCCGCATGCATAGTTTGAAGCTGTTCAGGGCAGTTAAGCTTAAAAAAGCTATAATAGTTTCAACGTTTTCCTCAGAGAAAGACATTATAAAAGTTTAAAGGACAACATGTTCATATATACTCTAGTTCATAACTCGAACTGATTAAAAAAAATATTTTTTTGAGAAAACAAAAGTTGAAATCTAACAAAAGGTGACCACTCTATGTTCAAGTCGCGTTTAGAAAAACAGTCTGGTAACAGTCAAACTTTTGATGTTCAGACGGCAATTTAGGAAAATTATTCGGCCAAAATTGTTACAGCATTTATATGAATATATTTTTGTAAAATTATTGTCGGTAGAAAAGTCGTAATTTGAATATTAAAGACAGCTTCATATATACATGTATTTCAACATAATACAAACAGGAATTTCCAAAATACATAATTATGTAGACAGATATAATGGGAAAAACGATTTATTAAAAGAAACATTTACATTTTGTATGATAACGAAAAAAACAACATCTTAAGAGCCCTCTTAGGGGATCTTTCATAACTTTAGGTCGATTATTTACACACAAAAAAAACTATTTGTTAGAGATCTAAAAGTTCTCCTCACATTTATAATGAATTGCTTCTTCCGTTATTCGTCAGATTACTATAAAGCATAGAATAAAAAAGCGTCACGGATTGCCCTGGAGATAGTATTCGACAGCTTGGATATTATATATAAACCAAATTATTTATTGTTACCTGATAAGATCTCGCAAAATGTTGTTTATTAATGCCCTGCATCTAGGTGAAAAGTTAAGCTTAAAGTCCCATTTGTCATTTACCAACATGTGTTTCCTGTTTCCTGAGCCACGCCGCACATTTAGCTATTTTCAAACTAAGAACACCACGTGAGAACTAACTTTTGAGATGACGTCATATTATACTCCGAGTAAGCCGCTGTAGCAGTAAACCTGATCGTGCAGATTTGAAAAGAATGGACGTTTAGGGCGTAGTTTACCCTTTACTCTGTTTTACAAATGAGGTGGTGTTCTAAATCGTCTTTACTTAGACTACGTCTAGACTAAAGTATGCGTTTTATTTGTGTAAATTATGGCCAAATAGAGGTAGGATTTTGTTACATGTCAGCCATAACCTTTCAAATGACAAACAGAAAAGATAAATGGTGAAGTCTTGAGCTTTGTTTGGTTAAAGCGGAATAGAACATGCTCTTTCAATTTCAGGTGCCCATCTCGATTGCCCACTTCCTGTGCATGACTCATACACAAGAGATAACTACATGTGAAATGTGCGATTAACAATCATAACTAAGGACTAACATCTCCAGGTCTGATTGGGGTTCGAATCGGGTACCCTCTGATTCTGAGTCAGACGTTGTAACTGCTAAACCACGTTAAGAAACCCCAATAAGCCCTAGGCTGGTGTCAGGACAAGAAAAGTGATAAATGAATGGTATTTATTTTGATGTTGTAACTATGGTGATACTGCTACTGCTGCTGTTTATGGTGGTGTGATCAGGATCATGGTTAACATAATATTGTAAAAAACAACAACGATGATTGATGTTCAGGTGGGGAAGCACGAGAAGAATGAAGATCGTATCTACAACCTGTCCGAGTCTGCTTTGTATATAGATTTGTTTTACATTGCTAACACCCGTTACTTTAAAATGAACACTGATTGGACAGGGATTGTCACTGACGTTGCACAGGTTCAAACCACTCGTACAACAGGAACCATCCACTTGGTACAGTATATGTTGACTTGTGCTCCAACATACTATTTTCGCACCGGCATACGCCGGCAATTAGCCTCATTCACTTCCTAACTGAGAACTTCATTAGCCAATTAACAGTTATGAATATTACAAATTGACATGTTTGCGAAGACTAAACAAGGTAGATTGTCAGTATATGTAATTGCGGTATTAAACTTTTATTCTCTTAAGCCAATAGTTCAATAATCTATGTGCGTATTTACTTTATAGCTGCATCAACAGTATAAAAGGTTTAGAAAGTTACTTTCATTACCTCATGGGAATCAGTTGTAACTGTTTACAAGGCAGCAAATGGTGTCTTAAATCATATAGGCCTAATGAAAGATAATTTTCGGACTGCGTCAGGTCTGTTTTGTGTTAGTGTCCGACCAAGATCTAAAATGTATGAGAAAGAGAACGATTCTGGTATTCTTTTCCATTTGCTTTTGGTTTGAAAATTGTCTTTTGCTATGTTGATTTAAAGAGTCGGCTTTCAACTATTTTTGTCGTTTTAAGATAATTACTAAGTCAGTCATAAACAATTTGGTAAACAACACAATCCGAACCTTCCATGTGTTTGAAATATTGCGTCACTGTCGGCCCTATCAGCGTATCGTGTATGACTGATATGTACATATTACGTACATAACCACATGGACAGATCGGAGATATACGAGGTTGTTGAGTAAAATGCTTAATATTGTTGGAATAAGTCACGACACTTTTGATTCTTCCAACTAAAAGACAGGACACTCTTTTGAAGGGCAACATATATACAACATCACATAGACTAGATGCTATACCTTATTCCATTACTTATTGCCGTTCAACAAAGGTTTGCTTTCTTGAAAAAGAAAAAAAATTGCAAATGTGACCTTCTTTGACCAAGTCGCTTAATGTAAATAACTAAAAATCCTTGTAAAAAAGCTGCATTACATGTTTTACTGTAAAAAACTTAGACAACTAAGTGCGGTTACCATTCCGTACACTGTATAATATGTTTTGGTAGCTGTCTTGCATTGTTTCCACTTCAGATCCGAAACACTGGAATGTCGGCTCATCAAATGGATAAGTGTTGTTCACGAACGTCGCATACTTTGACGCAGCTGACAAACATTTTGTCTGCACCCAGTATTGCCCAATCATATCATGATGTTGCTGCATGTGTGTTTACGAGTTCAAGAGACTCATGTGACTCATGTTTTGCAACAGTTAAATTGTGTAAATAGTACTTACTAAATACCAAATGGCCAATCAAATAAACATTGGATGCAACATACGAAACAATTAAATAATTTCTATCAATTAAGATAAATACCCGTTGATATTTTTTTGCCACAGCTTCCGTCACCATCAATTAAACAAAGGGCCATCATTCATGTAAAATTACGCCGGCCAAGGTTTTTTTCTTGACTTGGTACCCATTTTAGTTCTTTTAAGTTTCATCAAAATCTGATCAAAAGTAACCGAGAAATAGTGCGGACATTTCACGACAATAGACGGACAGACACACGGACAAACCAACGCACCTGACTACAATGCAGCTTTCACTTCGGTTCTAGGAGGTAGGACCAGACAAGAACTGGGACATACTTACACATTAAACAGCAAACTAACAGTTTTCCAGATAAATATACGTTAAGCTTCGCACAATTATACAAAAGGGAATAGACGGTACTATCAATCGAAAACGGGAGTAGCAAAAAATATAAACCTTCGAGGAATATTGAATGTGGACATTCTGTATATAAGTCAGCCTTTCCACGCCTGTGGACATGCCTCAATTCAGAAAGTGTCTCAACATAAAAGTACGTTTGCTTGATATGTTTGTGGTCTTTCACGATTGTTACGCACGTATTATTTTAAAAGACAATTGGCTTCGTGGCTAGTTATTGTTTCAGTTGTGGTATACATTAGAATTATCACATAACGCAGCGTAGAAATGCACTAAGGGTGATTGAAGGTGAAAGGGTTTGTTTTACAAATCCATTTAATGCTATGTCTTATCTGTGATCACAGCGGGAGGTTAAAGAGGTGTGGAAACGAAGTAGGGGTGGGGTGGGGTGGGTCTTGCCAGTTGGCCACAGTGGTATCAGGAAGGAGGTGGGGATTAGAACGTTAGTGACCAATGACAGTTAAACAACCCCAGGTGCATCAAGTGTGACTATTTGTTTTACGACACATCAAGTGTCCAGCTGTGACCTCACAGCAGAGTGTTATCATTTGGGAGGGGGAGGAGGGGGAGGAGGGGGAGGAGGGGGAGGAGAGGAGGCGGAGGAGGCGGAGGAGGGGGAGGAGGGAGGTTACCAAAGAAAGCAATTTTCATTTCAATGCCATTTAACCGAAAGCATCCTTAACATAAAACACAAGCTACAGAGTACTACAAACAAAACGACCAGTATAGACAAAAGCCATATCTCCTGTTATAGAGACGATCGATCTTAGGACAGACTTAATTTTGTAATAATTTGATTAGTTGTAGCTCTTGTTTACACGCCGGCATTGTCTGCTGGCTCCAACATTGATCACTGGTCAGAATACAAATAATAAACAACACTCCTTCAGGGACGCTCTATCTATTGTCTCGACAAGAATGTAAAATAAAAAGTCTGCAATTTATTAGATGTGAAAACTTGCTGATGTGTTGGGTATTGGGAAAACTAAAATGTTTTTGTACGGAACCTGTGTTAGGCAGGCATTTATGTTCAGTTGGATTCCTTCACTTTTATGTAAAATTGTACATTAAAAATTGTACAACTCACACAGGTAAGATTCTACGGTGCAGGATAATACACTAATGACTATAAGTTTATATTTTGTGGATGTATTTTCAATCAACGTGGATTTAAAGCTTCGTGGTAGCCTGACAAGTAGTGTTATAGCTAAATGATTGTTTTGACAATTTATTTTAATGTCAAAATATAATACCACGAAATTAACTCTCCATTCACATACACCTATTTACGGATCACTAAAATGTAGCAAATCGCAAGTACGCGTAAAGAACTCGCCACATCTCACAGACATTCACATGCTTCAATAAACGAAGAGGCAAGTTTTGAAATGTCATCTGTTTTTCTACTGTCCACTGTTTTTTGTTTGTGTACACAGCTCGTAAGCCTTTCGTTACAATTCGTCAATATTGTGAACTGATTGCATCAAAACAAGACAATCCAAACTGAATGCATGAATCCGTGATATGTTACTATAACATAACTGATTTTACGAGCTGATACAAGCGCATTTACATGTGGTTATAAGAACTGGGAGAATTATGTAAAAGAAGCACACTAGCACACTCCAGTTTCAGCTGATATTAATATTAACAAGTCAGACTACATAACCTAGCATAACTTTACCGAAAAAGACGATCACTTGGCTAAGATGACCTAATGGATGTTAGTCGGATTGTGATATATTGGAAATGTCACACTTACCAAGAAAAATATTTGTTAGGATGAAAACACACGTAACGCTCCGTAAAACACTCGTAACACTCCGTAAAACATTCATACTAATTCATAAATAGGTCGCAAAATGTCCATCATGGTAATATATATATATATACTTTCTTACGAGATATTGTCTCATTATTTTCGCTTAAAACGAGATAATTATTATAAACGATTTATATATCTCGTAAGAAAGTGACAATGCTACGTACATGTAATAACGAGAAAACATGTCTTATAAAGAGGGAGAAAAAATCTCGTTATTACAAGATATACATATCTCCTTCTCACGAGAAAATATCACGTAATAACAAAATACTATCTCGTCGTAACAACATTAACGATTATCAACATAACATCACCTTTTAACGAGATATGTGACTCGTTATTACAAGATATATAATTGTAATAACAAGATACATATCTCGTATAAACGACATTAAATATTTTTCACAACGGCAAAAAGTTTCGTAATAACCAGACATGCATCTCGTAATTAGGAGGTACGTATCTCGTCTTAACGGGAAAAATCTGTGCCTGAAGTTTTAACCAGATAAGTTAGGATTAGGAAATGCTTATTATGTTCACTCTGATTAGTGTTAAAATCCAGTACTATATGTGGTATCCAACAGTTTGAACCATTTTCTATTCTCATGCAACCAAATAAACCAGTGTTGCCTTAAAGATCACATCCACATTAAAAGTCAAGCACAACTTCCCATTTGTAACTATAAACATGTGTTGTCTATCCCAGCCACGCTGCACAGTTAGTTATTTTAAAAGTAACAAAACCACATGAGCACTTACTTCTGAGATCACATCACACGGTAATACGTGTTATCAACTCTGACGTCGATATCTATTTTTAGCCGAAATCCCCATTGTGATTCTTTATTGGTTTTGGAAATAATGGATATAACAAGTGATATATCAATATTTGTACTGTCTAACAATTGGGGTTAACAACCTTAATTTACAACACAGCAGCAATTTAAAACAAATTTCCCACAAGAATGGTAAGGTATTATAACATGTATAAGATCTAGGCAAACTGTCGGATACCACCTTTTAAGGATAACATGTAGCAAAGTTTTAAGGTCGTTGGCAAAACGAACATTTACGGGCGTGGCTTCATTCGTGTTTACCAGTGTATACTTAAACAGAAGGTAAAACATGTACAAAAAACGGCCCATAGTATGTTACAAATAATATTATACTTTAATATGTAGCTACCGCCTTTATGTAGCTATATTTTGTATTGTAAGCAGTAATTTCTACCTAATCGGTGATGATTTAGGAAAAAATCCTATTCATTTTAGTTGTCTTGTTGAAATAATAATTATAAACCATTATGGTAAGGTTTGTTGTGATTCAGAATACTTAATTTTATTCATTTACATGTACTATATTCTATGACCTTATTGAATTCTATGTATCCATATAGTAAATAATGTTTAAAGAATGATATTCAGTATCCGGGTCTCTGGCATATATATCCCTGAGCCAATGCACATAAAAGAAAGATTGACAGAGCGCCCGTATATTGAACTATGTGTTATGAAACCTGTAAGGAGATCGGCCATTATGGAACTCATATTGATCATTTATAGAGAAATGCGCTCATTGTTTAGTTGTGGTGTTGTTTTTTCTGTATTTAATGGGAATGCCAAGCATGAGTATGTTTTATTTCTTAATGGACAAAACCCGGGACATGCGCCGAAGGATGCCGAAGGATGTGCAGTGGATGTCAAGCTTAATCTGCCGAGGTATTGTCACAGGGGGTACACAGATGTTGGTGTACACGATAAAGCTTTATATCACAGTATTATGGGAGCATTAAACACATATAAACGTTTAGATAAAACATATCATAATAATAACACTCAATTTTAAGTCAATTTCTTAGTACAATTCTTCACTCCTCATGAAACCGAAAATTAAAGTCCTATTATTAAAAGCAAATAAGTCATGATTAAATTTTAAAATATATAAGATTAAAAGATAAATAAAAAAACTGACATTTAGTCGTGCTATAACTTCGTAAATGAATATATTATATTTCATAAATGAATATTATATATATATATATCTGTTTTCATTAATCTTCACTCAAACGTTTCCTTTCGAAACTATATTATAATTATTGCACTTAATGCTGCGTTATTTTTAACGTTTTCCTATGAACAAAATAATGGCCTTGTTTTCATCAGAATTAACAGTGTTGTGTCCGCCGTGGCCTGTAATGTGTGCATGACAAAAGTGCAAAATTAAAGCTACCCATCCCACATCGATCACAACTGTCAAAGTAGCCGACACGAAACAGATTGAATTGGCTAAACAGCAAAATTTATTATGGGCAAGTGCCGACTTTCATTGCACGGAACACAATTGGTTCTTAGACAGACTACCCTAAACAATTGAATAAAGATCCGATTGACACTTTCAGTAAACCGTTTCGGTAAATATCCATTCTTTATAAGAGCGCAAATATAAATAATCCTTAGGGAAAACACAAACTAAGCTCGTGTAAACATTTTTCGAAAACTGCATTAATGTTTTATGAAGTCTTGTGTCGAGTATAGCAACTGAAACAGTGGAATAGTAATAGTCGATATCGCTTTAACAAATATAAATGTAGCAATTAGAATTACACACTAATGTTATATGCTTATTTTTAGCTATCTATCTAATGAATTCAATAATGAAATGTCTGCTAAAAAGTAGTGAAGAGGGTTCCGATCTGCTTACAGACATGCACAGTCAAGCCCCTGATCAGTGAACTCCTGATCAGTAAGCTCCTCGACAGCCAAGCTACTGATCAGTGAACTTCTAGACAGCCAAACTCCCGATCAGTGACCTGATCAGTGAGCTCCTAGACAGCAAAGCTTCCGATCAGTGAACAGCAAAACCCCTGATCAGTGAACTCCTCGACAGCCAAGCTCCTGATCAGTGAACTACTAGACAGCCATGCTCCTGATCAGCGAACTCCTAGACAGCCAAGCCCCTGATCAATGAACACCTAGACAGCCATGCTCCTGATCAGAGAGCTCCTAGACAGCCAAGCTCATGATCAGTGAACTCCTAGACAGCCAAGCTCCTGATCAGTGAACTCCTAGACAGCCAAGCCCCTGATCAGTGAACACCTAGACAGCCAAACTCCTGATCAGTGAACACCTAGACAGCCATGCTCCTGATCAGTGAACTCATAGACAGCCAAGCTCCTGATCAGTGAACTCCTAGACAGCCAAGCCCCTGATCAGTGAACACCTAGACAGCCAACCCCCTGATCAGTGAACGCCTAGACAGCCATGCTCCTGATCAGTGAACACTTAGACAGTCAAGCTCCTGATCAGTGAACACCTAGACAGCCAAGCTCCTGATCAGTTAACACCTAGACAGCCAAGCTCATGATCAGTGAACGCCTAGACAGCCAAGCTCCTGATCAGTTAACTCCTAGACAGCCATGCTCCTGATCAATGAACACCTAGACAGCCATGCTCCTGATCAGTGAGCTCCTATACAGCCAAGCTCATGATCAGTGAACTCCTAGACAGTCAAGCTCCTGATCAGTGAACTCCTAGACAGCCAAGCCCCTGATTAGTGAACACCTAGACAGCCAAACTCCTGATCAGTGAACACCTAGACAGCCAAACTCCTGATCAGTAAACTACTAGACAGCCATGCTCCTGATCAGTGAACTTCTAGACAGCCAAGCCCCTGATCAGTGAGCTCCTAGACAGCCAAGGTCCTGATCAGCGAACTCCTAGACAGTCAAGTTCATGATCAGGGAGCTCCTAGACAGCCAAGGTCCTGATCAGCGAACTCATAGACAGTCAAGTTCCTGATCAGTGAGCTCCTAGACAGCCAAGGTCCTGATCAGCGAACTCCTAGACAGTCAAGTTCATGATCAGGGAGCTCCTAGACAGCCAATGTCCTGATCAGTGAACTCCTAGACAGCCAAGCCCCTGATCAGTGAGCTCCAAGACAGCCAAGGTCCTGATCAACGAACTCCTAGACAGTCAAGTTCATGATAAGTGAGCTCCTAGACAGCCAAGATCCTGATCAGCGAACTCCTAGACAGTCAAGTTCATGATCAGGGAGCTCCTAGACAGCCAAGCCCCTGATCAGTGAGCTCCTAGACAGCCAAGCCCCTGATCAGTGAACTCCTAGACAGCCAAGCTCATGATCAGTGAACTCCTAGACAGCCAAGCCCCTGATCAGTGAACTACTAGACAGCCATGCTCCTGATCAGTGAACTCCTAGACAGCCAAGCTCATGATCAGTGAGCTCCTAGACAGCCAAGCTCCTGATCAGTGAGCTCCTAGACAGCCAAGCCCCTGATCAGTGAGCTCTTAGACAGCCAAACCCCTGATCAGTGAACTCCTAGAAAGCCAAGCTCCTGATCAGTGAACTCCTAAACAGTCAAGTTTATGATCAGCGAACTCCTACACAGAGCTTTTATGTATAGTTTTATTTCAACAAGGAGTTTTGCTTATAATTAAAGTGAAACATTCAATATTTGTTATGAACAGGACTAGTTGTTAGTCAGACATATCGGTGATTATACAGTCCGTGGAAAATCCTTGAAAGATAACGTTATCACAATCCTATCAGGGCGTGAATAAACGGGATAGAAAACATTGACTCAGAGCTTGATATGTACAGAAAACAGATACTTTGGTCAATGTTGAAGATATTGTAAAAAAAGGAATATGACTCTTTCACATCAAGTTGCATAACGCTAGTTTTGCTCAAGTTCTTGATTTTTATTTAGTCTTTGTGGTGATGACAATTATGCTGATGGTGCTGATTCTGCTGAATGTGGTGGTGGTGGCGATGAAGATAAGGATGACAACGAGGAGGAGGAGGAGCAGGATATCAATTACAATGAGAAGGAGGAGGGGCGATGAAAGACGAAAAATACAGCGTGTCTTTTCTATCTTTGGCACACGTACATGTATTTCATTGCATTTAAAGATGGTATCCGATGGTTTGGACGAAATCTATTTTCATTAAACAATTATATTAATTATTATTACCTGAAATGATCCCGCGACATACTGCGTATCGATGTCCTACGTCTATGTGAAAAGTGAAGCATAACACCCCACTCGTCATTACAAACTAGTAAAAGTCGGCCTCTTGCTTATTATAGATTACCGTTAAGAGCGATTCTTTTCGACATAGTGTTTACTATTGAAGAAGTGTTCAAAATTAATAATTTCGACTTATTCATAAGGTTTTGCAGACATGCCCAAATTACACACAAAATGGGTAAGGTTTTGTTAGTTGTATTTAACTAAAGGTGTACAATATAAAACTATATTATTAACTTATGGGATATGACGTTGTGATTTTCTTGATTTTTACAGGTGGTTACCGGCAGTTTGCCTATATCAATACACACTGTATCACATACACACTATATCACATACACACTATATCACATACACACTATATCACATACACACTATATCACATACACACTGTATCACATACACACTATATCACATACACACTGTATCACATACACACTGTATCACATACACACTGTATCACATACACACTTTATTACATACACACTATATCACATACACACTATATCACATACACACTGTATCACATACACACTGTATCACATACACACTGTATCACATACACACTATATCACATACACACTGTATCACATACACACGATATCACATACACACTATATCACATGCACACTATATCACATACACACTAATACACACTATATCACATACATACTATATCACATACACACAATATCACATACACACAATATCACATACACACTATATCACATACACACTATATCACATACACACTATATCACATACACACTAATACACACATCACATATACATATATCACATACACACTAATACACACTATACATACACACTATCACATACACACTGTATCACATACACACTGTATCACATACACACTATATCACATACACACTATATCACATACACACTATATCACATATACACTATATCACATACACACTGTATCACATACACACTATATCACATACATACTATATCACATACACACTGTATCACATACACACTATATCACATACACACTGTATCACATACACACTATATCACATAACACACACAACATACACACAACACACACACATACACAATACACATACACACTATCACATACACACTATCACATATATACTATATTACATACACACTGTATCACATACACACTATATCACATACACACTGTATCACATACACACTATATCACATATACACTATATCACATACACACTATATTACATACACACTATATCACATACACACTATATCACATACACACTATATCCCATACACACTATATCACATACACACTATATCACATACACACTGTATCACATACACACTAATACACACTTTATCACATATACACTATATCACATACACACTAATACACACTTTATCACATATACACTATATCACATACACACTATATCACATACACACTATATCACATACACACTATATCACATACACACTATATCCCATACACACTATATCACATACACACTATATCACATACACACTATATCACATACACACTGTATCACATACACACTAATACACACTTTATCACATATACACTATATCACATACACACTAATACACACTATATTACATACACACTATATCACATACACACTGTATCACATACACACTGTATCACATACACACTATATCACATACACACTATATCACATACACACTATATCACATACACACTGTATCACATACACACTATATCACATACACACTATATCACATACATACTATATCACATACACACTGTATCACATACACACTATATCACATACACACTGTATCACATACACACTATATCACATACACACTATATCACATACATACTATATCACATACACACTATATCACATACACACTGTATCACATACACACTATATCACATACACACTGTATCACATACACACTATATCACATACACACTATATCACATACATACTATATCACATACACACTGTATCACATACACGCTTTATCACATACACACTGTATCACATACACACTGTATCACATACACACTGTATCACATACACACTATATCACATACACACTATATCACATACACACTGTATCACATACACACTATATCACATACACACTATATCACATACACACTATATCACATACACACTATATCACATACACACTATATCACATACACACTATATCACATACATACTGTATCACATACACAATGTATCACATACACACTATATCACATACACACTATATCACATACACACTATATCACATATACACTATATCACATACACACTATAACAGATACACACTATATCACATACACACTATATCACATACACACTATATCACATACACACTATATCACATACACACTGTATCACATACACACTGTATCACATACACACTATATCACATACACACTATATCACATATACACTATATCACATACACACTGTATCACATACACACTATATCACATACACACTGTATCACATACACACTGTATCACATACACACTATATCACATACACACTTTATCACATACACACTATATCACATACACACTATATCACATATACACTATATCACATACACATTATATCAGATACACACTATATCACATACACACTATATCAGATACACACTATATCACATATACACTATATCACATACACATTATATCACATACACACTATATCACATACACACTATATCACATATGCACTATATCACATACACACTATATCACATACACACTATATCACATACACACTATATCACATACACACTATATCACATACACACTTTATCACATACACACTATATCACATACACACTATATCACATACACACTGTATCACATACACACTATATCACATACACACTATATCACATATACACTATATCACATACACACTATATCACATACACGCTATATCACATACACGCTATATCACATACACACTATATCACATACACACTATATCACATACACACTATATCATATACACACTATATCACATACACACTATATCACACTTTTCTTAGTTTAACAAATAGTTTACTGTGTAGCTTGTCTTGGAAAATACGTGGTTGTAACGA
>CM017561.1:65798038-65929534 GCA_007844125.1 Sinonovacula constricta
TATGCCGCGCGGAACCAACCAGCCTTGAACAAGCAGTGTATATCAAGATCAGTCTTATCCCGCGCGGAACCAACCAGCCTTGGACAAGCAGTTTATATCCAAAGTGTCACATGTGACCACATGTGAAATGCTCTTTTGTTCAAGCCATGGGTGAGACATATGCATCTCTAAACAGCTGGGACATCTTGTTTGATTTTTCAACATTGGAAAGTATTGGAATAAACTTAAGCGCCATAAGATTGCCTTGAAATGAGCTTTAGAACGATGAGAGTTTTCAACTTTAATCAATTAACAAACAACATCCTTCAGAACATGATAAACTTTTTAAACCAACTGGATGGCACTATATTTTCTAAACGCTTTTTAGAGATAATCAATTGTTCGTCAATATACAAAGATTTAAACAAAATGACTTGAAAAGGTTTAATATATATTACTTTTTATACTGTATTCTAATTAATATTATTAACAATTGTAAACAAATACATTTTTCGTACATTTCAGTCATTGCTTTGACTTTCTATTTTTTGTGTGTGTGTGCAAAATCTGACCAAGGCATAAAGAAAGTTTGCGAAATGTTTTCAAGTTATATATAATGCACCAATCCGTCACATAATATGATATATGTTTAATAAAGTTAACTATGTAAAATTAGTATTAGAGTGGGTATGATAATATTAATTGAAAACGACCGCAGGCCGCGAATATATGTTTATATAGCTGTCTCTATCTTTTTTTCTCTTCTTTCTTTCTTTCTCACCTCCTCTCTGTCTTGGTTTTTTTTTTTTTCTCTGTCTCCTTTTCCACTCTTTCTCTACCTCTCTATCTTTATCTGTCTATTTCTCTGCGTGTGTCACTCTGTCTCTATCTCTTACTCTCACTATCGCCGTTTCAAGGTGAAATAAAATACAAAAAAAAAGCAGCATTTTTAGAACTTTCATTTTAATCGTATTTATTGAATATTTTCATCCACGAAAAGCTGCACTTAAAATTTGCGTAATTTCATAATAGTCTTACTTACAATACATCACATAAGCATGTGAATTATTAGTGAAACGTAAGCGGATTTATGAACTAACATAAAACAAAGCAGAGCAGTATATATATAGAGAGAGAAAGACATAGCCAGTAATAGGCGCGCGTATTACTCTAATAAATAAATTATAATTTGAAATTCGCATGACATAACTATCGGAAATTAACAAACAGTTCCACATAAAAACGCTCTACTCATTGTTAGAACGTGAAACTATCAGACTTGGCTTGCTAAGTCCCGATGGAAAAATCCCGATTACAGCATCCGCCATTAGTTTAATGGCACATCCGGTAATTTGACCCGCATTGAATGTTCATACGACTGATTTTCAGATCATCATGATGACGATTACTTCAACACTCCTGAACGTATCACATTAGTTGCCGTTAAACAATGTATGTCACTTGGTTACAAATGTGATGTGCTATCTTTTTCAACATAAACGTCATATAAAAACTTATCATTGGCATTCTAATATAACATTTAAGCAGTTCCACATTTCATAATTTAGCGACGTTAATCTCGAGTGTTTCTTTTTATCAACAATGTAAGTTGCGAACATTTAAGTCATATATGGCTTCGGAATGCATTATTTTCTGTCACCAGAGTCAATGATCTTCTTTCTCTTTCCGAATACGAAAAAGCTGGCCATTTCGGGTCCGGCTTCCATCGCCCGCCATTGGATTTTTACGAAATTATTGGTTACGGACGAAAGTAAACGCGGATTACAAAGATAATACGAACGCGCCAGATACAACCTTTAAATTACTATACGCCAATTTGCCAATATCAAATGGTTTTTTAAGTTTAAAAACTAACAATCTTTGCAGCGTAGCTCAGATTGGAAATGCCTATTTATGCATCACTGTTCGCATACATCCAGGCATCAATAACCAACATTTTGCAGGGATCTTTTCAGGTAACAATGACTTATTTGTTGTTGTTGTTTCACAAAAACATGTTCGGTCTAATCTGTTGGATACCACCTGTAAATGCATTGCAGACTTTGATCGGGGCACAGGAAATGACGTAGCATAAAGCTTACGCGCATGCAATATTTGGTAGAAATACACAGGTTGAAGAAACAAAGTAAAATCGAATATTGTGAGCATTTGTATGCAATGCCTTCCAAAGCAAACATTTCTTTGGTCTTGTTTCTTTTTCCACCTGCCTGTATTCAGATCCTCAGAGTAGAAGTGTTGACAGCCACAACGACAGTGACTCAGACATAAGCTAGTAAGTGTATTTTAGGTTTGATTTTCATTGCCAATCCTTATAACATTAATTATTTTAGAACGATGTTAGCCTCCTAAGTGTAATGAATTTGAAATTCATGTATGAGCACGTGAGAACACTCATCTAATATTGTGCAGTCATTTGCATTTTAATGACACACCCAAATGCGCAACATTTTAAATGCGATCAATAGCTCTTGAAAATTGAATTATTTATCCAAAACATCGTTAAATAGGATACTAAATAGCTTGCTCTGACAAAAATAGACGTATGGAGCATTCACGCATGTTACTCCAGAGAACAAATACAACAGTAATGCGGGCTATGGAGTATAAACCTTTTATTTTACAATTTTTTCTTGTGGTCAAGTGGTCTTAAATAGAAATGTACCCTAAATGCACAGGAGATAAAAACGACAAATACAGTGCATTCTTTTCCAGAGGTAGAGTACAAAGCGGATCGACACAAAATGTGATCAGAGATTATGCGGTACAATAAGGTGTAACGGTAGAGAATTTTACGTTTTATAAAAGAAACAGATTTGATCAAAATTCGTATAAACCGCAAATAATAAAGTCTAGCATACTTTTTTTTATCTTTTCTAACTGCAGGCGCGCTATAACAGTCTGGTCAATCAAGGAGGATCGCTTTTCTAAAGTATTAAATTGTCAATTTTATAAAAATTACAGTGAAAATCATGCGGCCAATCTGTACTTGTCCATTTGTTAACTTCCATTCTTCTGGCTTGTGTAGATTGAACTATGGACCGGACCGTGACGACACTGCACTAACATGCACTCCAGTAAGACATAGTTGGATAAATTTTATTTCCGATTGTATATATATATATACTCTTTTATTCCACTTTTCAGTGATACATATGTAAACCTGGGTAAATGTGACAATTTAATGGCATAGTGTATCAAAATATTGGAAATCACCAAATGTCCTCTATCAAATGGAGAGATTCATGACATAGCACAAAATCTCGTCACCTGTTTGTTTATATAATATTGTCCCTTTACAATTTGTTTACTTTGTGTAGGCCGAAACGGCTCTCTGTATGAAAGCAAATGTTTTGCATAATTATGTATAATTTTGTATCTAAGTCTCTTACCACACAGTTATGTGGGACATTGGGATTAAATAGACAGACGAAAAAGGTTTCACTATCAGCTTGTCGCAGAAACTTACAGATTCTCGCATCACAATAATCACTTAGGGTGCACAGTTATCTATTACGTTATTCAATGAACATCTGGCACAGTCAGTATATGGCGGTAGACGTCGTTAACTTTTTTACAGTTTATATCCCTTGGAAGTTCTAATAGCAAAAAATTCTTATGGAGGACATCGCAGTTATAATTTCTTTACGGGTCACTGCAAATTCCAACAGAACGGACGGTGAAGCGAATGTTTTCAGCCTGCTGTAGATGTAGGAATCCGGGTCTGTAACTAATCGATAGTCACGTTCACCGACATATTTCTGTAGCACCAATTTAGAGATGATCCTCTTCCATTGAAACTTAGTGGGAAAGTAAGACGTTTTTATGTAATTATTTAAAACAAACGGTAGGTCATATTTGTTCAGGATGTTCACGCAGTCCGGTATAAATCCTAGTTGACCGTTAAGTCCTCTAATATAAAATAGGTTTAACCTATACAAAAATAACTGTTTGCAATTTAGATTAGTGGGCATAGAACACAGTTTTTGTAAAAGCACGAGTTTTCGTTTATCAATCTCCGCTTCGGTTGGGAGCCACCCGAAAGTGCATAGAGCTATATCAGTTCTAGTTTGCATCGGTAACACATTTTGCCGCGAGCCGAATCACTTTTTCGACTTTTAGCATGTCATTTCGAGTGGCATGATTCCATAATTCTGAGCCGTATAGCAACGTCGGGAGTGAAACCCTTCTAACGATTGATGCGAGCGTTTTGGGGGTTGATGTCGCCATTATTTTGTTCTAAGGATAAAATAGAAAATACTGACGATCGACCCTTTCGAGCGCGATTGTCTATGGTCTGTGAATATTTAAGGTTATTTTGTAATATTATTCCGACATGTTTGGCACATTGGGATGGCGAGATAATGTGCTCTCCAAATTTAAATGTAGTGTTTTGGACATCTTTTTTCCAAAGAATAACAAGTTTATCATTGTCATAATTGAATTCGTATTCCCATTTATTTGCGTAATCGTTTGTTAGGGCCAATTGCCTTTCTAGCGACAGTTTGTTGTTACATAGCAGCGTTAAATCGTCTGCTAGAGTGGGGTTTCCGCAGTTAAGTCCTCCAACAACTTATCTCTCGTTATTGGCTTCCAGCTGATGTAGGATGTCGTCACTGAAGAGGAGGTAACTCCAGGTAGACAAAATACTGCCTTGACCGGTTCCTTGTTTTATTTGAAAACTATCTGATGCAACACCGTTAACAAGTACACATCCTCGCAGTTCAGTGTAGCAGTGTACAAGCAACCGTAGTGCTTTACCAGTGAGCCCAAAATGTCTCATTTTGTTAACAAGGCTTCATGTCTCACATTATCAAAGGCACCAGCCGTATCCAGAAACATGGCGTACACCGGAGTACCGAGTTCGAGCTGGCTTGCAATCGATTCTTGCACAGTGAAAGATATAGAGATCGGACCAAGATGTTTTTGGTATGCATTTTGTTGTGAGCACGGAAAACTTAAGCTATTCTTTTGGGTCCAGTGTGACAACCTGTCATGTATGATTCTCTCAAAGATTTTATAAATAACTGGTGGATGGGTAACCGGTCTATAACAAATAGACAATTAGTATAAACAAAGGTCTCATTTCAGTCGAATCATTAATTCTATCGTCATTTGAAGAAAGAACCTACAACAGCAAAGGATAAGATAAACCAGTAATGGCGCAATGCTTGGGTGCATACGTCTTTATACACACTGGGACATTTTGGTAGAGCCTTAAACCTTAATCTTCCACCTCTTCCCCTTTTCACTGTACGGCTGTTTTATTCAATAACACTGTCAACAATCGCTGACAACAAAAAAGAGAGGTGTGAAAATTTATGTTTGGCGTATCTGAAATAATTGAAAGACCTTTTCAAATGGTATGGGCTGCAAATACCGACAGGTTTCCACCTATTTTGCTATGGCATAAGGCACACTCGCTATTTATAATATAATAATGAACGACAAATATTTGGTAAAAATAACATCTGGATATATAAAGAAACAACATTTAAGTTGGGCTGTATTTTGTAATTCAAATTATACAAAATCCCGAAATGGGCCAAAGCACAATACAGCGAACATAATGACCATTTAATTACCTTTAATTGACTACACATTTTATACTTCTATCACATATGGTACCCATAAAAAGTCTAGTGGGGGTGGGGTGGGAGTGTGTGTGTGTGCGGTAACCATAACTAGCTGCCAGACTATAATAGTCTATATTGACAAGGAGACATCCATCGACATCGTCGGTACCTCTCCCCTGTTTTTATAACAACCGTGTGCGTGTAACCAGATAAAATTAAGGGGAAAAAAGTTGTTTACCAAATATGAATTATTTGTATGCTGGTTTAGAATTCTAATCAACAAAGTGTACAAACAAGTCTGCTCTTACTATAGCAAATGGTATATACTTGTATTTATACAATTTTTATATATCAATAATTCTTTGTAAACATAACAATATCCAAAATCAGTCGTATGCAAGATGCTAACTACAAGTTAGATAGATAGATATCTTTTATTACCTCCAAATACTGGAGAGCATAATGTATATGTACAATACAAAAACAATATAATACATTATTTAAATAGAACTACAATTTACACACTACAATGCGTTACATTGAAGATGTTACGTGATAATAATAACCACAAAAACAGAAAGAAAAAAAGCGTTATACATAGTTATATCAAAGCAATTAAATCAACTTACAAATAGACAATAGGCATAGCTTTGAACATAGAGTCAAGACAGTAAACTCATAACAGAAAAAAAGTTCATATGAGTTTGTATTTACTTATTTAGAATACATTTGTGTGATATGTATATAATAATACCACAATGAACAGTTTCGGTAGTATGCATGATGTTAGAATAAATTGGAAAACAAGTATTGACCTCGTCTATCGGTTGCATCAATATTTTTTTCAGTGTACAATGTACATCGCATCATTTGTACCAGTCTATAACTGTATAGATTTTATAAGAGAATATAGAAAAAAGGCATAGAAAAATAGTGTGTCATCCAGTGAAGGAAAAAAGAAAGAAAGAATGTAAAACAAGAAAGAAAAAAGAAAGAAAGAAATCGAACAATGAAGCAAAGAATGACAGAAGACCGAGAAATATGGGCAAACAAAGAGATATATTGGAGACAGGGCATTAATAGTAATTCACGAATATATATGGTTGTATGGAGAAATCTTTCCCAAGTTTTACAAGTCCCCTGTAATCATTTAATTGTTTAACTGTGCTCAGCTGACAAGTGGCAACTTAATAGGGACTTCAACCCGCCAAGAACATGATACGAGTGCCATATAATTACTGGATGAATCAATAGTAGAACGTGATAAGAACAGAACAGAACAGAACAGATAAGAAAGAGTTACATAAATCACAGGTATCGAGATCCAATGTGTTAAATTGAAACCGGATAAGTACAATTTAATAGGTTACTTTTGACCCAGATCAGTCATCTTAATTATAGTCTGGGTTATTAGTAGAAAGACGCATGTTACTGGTAACGAAATGACCTCTTACTAAGTTATGCTGATCACTAACTGCCTGTTTGAGCAAGGTATTGAGATGTAATATTGATATATTAGTATTTGTATTAATTATAAAAAAATAATCGCGTAACTTATAAACTTTGTGTTCATTATGATAATACACCTTTTCTGTAATTCGTTTATAATGTTGTTATACTTACCTCAGATAAAAGAATAATAACTCTAAAATTCACGTAGAACATTAATGATATTAGGATAGAGATAAATACTTATAAGAGAAATCGATAGACATTATCTTAAAGAAAAAAGAATAAACAAAAAAAAAAAATACGAAAGAATAATAACTGAAATAGAATAAGTAAGCAATGTGTTAAGAGTAAATTACACATACACAAACAACGAAAGTACAAGTAGGACGGAAGCCAAGATGGTCTGACATGACGGATAGCCAGCTTCATGGCAAGCAAACTGACGGTGCGCTGTTTTATTATCTCGCCTGTTAGAAATATTAATATTGCCGTTTAATAGGCAGGTATGTCAGCAATTTTAGAGGCGGATTTAGAATATAGAAAAAACAACTGCGTATATTCGGATTGTTAAGTGTTAAAGTAAGAAAGAGAGGGGAAAAGATTGAAGGAGAAAGCGGTTTAGAGGATAACTTAGGGTGTACGGCGTTATGTTGTTACTGTAATTAGAAAAATGTAATTAATTAGCAGTACTTATAATTTAAGAACGGCGTTATGTTTCGACTGAGAGTTAACGCAACACAATGAGATCAGGTTTATAGCAGACGCTTATTTATTGTTGTGTTCTTTTGTTGATTTTGGTGTTGTTTTTTTCTTTGTTATATTGTTGTTTTCTTTTGCTTATTTGTTTTACGGATATATTCTATTCTAAAAAATGTAGAACAAAAACACCAGTTAAATCCCGTGGAATCACGAAATTAGTGTGAATGACAATTATGGATATATCATGAACGACCGAGTACCTAATGCTTCAATGTCCTTTACGGGACGATGATATTGTTTTAGTATTTACTAAGTCTTTCTTCTATGTTTTGTTAAGGATAGACGGCTTAAAGAATCCGCATAAACCAAATAAACCAACAAAAAACCCTTTAAACTATACTTGTTTAATTAAATGTTGGCAGACAAGATTTCAAAGATATACAAAATTACACGACATGGCGTACTGTTAAATATCAATATGAATACTCAATTGGTACGTATTTTATCGACATGTGTGGGTTTGTTAAAGTAAGATTTATAGGAGGCAGCTCTCAAATTTTTTTAGCAACTATTATATTAATACAACTGAAGAAAGGCTAAGTGTCTTACATTAATAAAGATTTTTGTTTTCAAAATGTAAAATAACTGCATACCAGTTGAATATAATCCTTCAAAAAAAGACATTCCTTACTTGTCTTAACGAGGCAGTATGTAAGCACAATCCCTGCGAATATAACAAAGACGAATATCTCCAATTGGCGCTTCGGTAGCTTCGGCATTCTTGATCTTGTAGTGACACCAAGGACTGAGTACTACCAATGCTTCTTTTCGCGAGAACTCGTTCGCTTATGAAAGCGTTTGGCCAGTTTAACGAACGACTGAATGGTTTTGTTTAATTTACCATCGCCTGCCGCTGTTCGCTATTAAAGCGCGGTGAACGCATGACTGGCTGCACTAATACGAGTATTTAGCTAGATCTAAAGCTGGCTCGCATATTGGTACTGCCCGAACCCGATTCACCAGAACCTGTAGCAGGGGAAGTGAGAGGCGAGGACGGGAGGGTGGTATCGGAAAAGGCCGGGCGTTACAAATCAAAGCGCCACAGGCACTGCAATGTTCAATGATGGAAAGTTGACTCAAAGTTTGTTTCCGGATTATTGTTCGTGAGATCGAGGAAGATTGGAGAGTATAATTTCAGTATGCATGTCCCGTTAATTTCGGACATGCCAGTGTAGTGTACTTACAAAGAAGCCGACGTGTGGCTGTTCGAACCTTTAGTAACTACTAATGTAGGCTACACGGGAGTAGTGGTGCTACCAACCCTGGCTACTTTCTTCGCCCCCTCTTATTTATGCACGGTCTTATATCTCTATATACGCCTTGAAAACGGAAATTACGTTTACCACGTATCTAGGCATATGACGAAAACAAGCACTAAGTGAAATAAACGTGTTAAAGTATGAAAACTATTACTTAGTTGCACCACCTTAAGCGTGATATATCTAAAGTCCGATACACTAAGAGGTATTAAATCTCACGTTATGTAAGAGTTAGCGGACACATTCTTAGTTGGTCACAGCTTAACTGAGCATTCTACAGATATCTCTATTTTCCATTGTCGTTGCTTTACGGTTATTTAATATGTAACTGACACCAGACTGCAGTTGGGTCGACATTGACTTTTCAAGTGATATCGTTTTCTCGCTGTTGCAGCAGCTTCTACCAAATACTACTGCCATCTATTGATAAGTTCGTATACATTGACGTTGCAATTGTGTAATTGCTTCAATTAATTTTTTCTAGATTTTGTAAGACATGCTATGTATTTTAACACAGCTAGACATTCTTTATGTACAAATGTGTGTATTTTGTAAAAGGTTTCGTTAAAACAAAACGGTTGTTGGTTAACTATTTTAACGATGCCATGGTAATGTTTTAAAATTCAAAATGCAGTGCCAACCAATTATTTATGTTGCCAAAGTTAAGGGAAACAACAAGGTCTGTATCACAGTGGCTTGTGTATAAATCTCAATTGAATTAAACGAAAGCTAATATAAAAGTACAATAATAAAAGACCCGATATGGATGACTGGAAACATATATCCATAGTACAACAATGTAGATTATGCTCCTGTTGAGGATTGTGTATTTTGTCCATTTACGAAGAGCATGTTTTCTTATTTGGAATATTTCAACTGTTTCACACAGTCTTTATCAACTTGTTGATATTCGTTTTCTAGTTGACACGTGAACAAGCTAAGTTACGAGATACAGTAAGTCCAGCCTCTCGTCCCATCTGAACGTTGGCCGTCTCTGCTTGATGGTCATAGATTCTTGTATCATCTTTTAAATATCTGTCAATTATTTTTTGTGTGTTTCCGGTAAACTATGAAGACCATTTATATCAAAATGTTCATACAATGCTGTATTGGATCTGTTTGTGTGCTCCTGGAGGCGAATTCCAGGTTTCTACAACAGAGTAATTCACACATTGCATGCATTTGATGTAATACACTATCCCACATTTTTAAGTTTATGTTTGGTCCTTCACACGAGTTAACTGAGCGCTAACAGCGTTAAAAGAAAATTTCGTTGCGCTTTTTTATTATCCGGTACAAGTCTTATGATGTTTCCCATGTATGGTATCATATAAGTGGCCCACTATATTGTACAGTGTCTTTTGCTTTCTTCCTGAAAATGTGGTTCTTAGACCAGGCTTTATATGGTGTAACCTTGCCTGGTTTACCTATGTTTTTATTTAAGTAAGCTAGTGTTCGTGAGAAACGATTAAATTTGTAAAAAAAAGAATCAAATAGCCCGGACTGATTTGTTGTTTTTTAATAATATCCGATAAAATGTATTATTTTATCAATTATGGTTAATAATTTATACTAATGTTTATATAATTCTGAATCAAGCAAGCTAAGTTGTGTTTTTTCTTCCAGTTTTAATTGCTGTAGGTAATTATCAATTTATTTAGAAAAAAATCTCTCTTTTAAATCTCTTTTCTGTTGACCAAAAACTATCGATTTTAATAATTTGCACTTTTCTATTAAGAAAACATGTATTTTTTCCACCCAGAGAGTGCTATGTCATGGTATTGGATCTTTCAAACTTGTCGTTTTACGTCAAGCAAAAATGTATACTTGATAACTTTTTTATAATTGTTTCGACACCATTCACATCAAGTTGATTTTTTTACCTTCGTCTTTATATGCATTATCAGATCTTCGTATATAAATGTACCCATTCCACGCGGGAAATGCAGCACACAGAATGGTAGATTTCCCTTTTGTGCTTGTTGGTTCAGTTTGTTGTGGTAGCCTTTAGTGTTGTAGTGACATTGTGATTGAACAAGCGTATGTTGCTAGATTGAATCACACACTGACTAGTCTGTTAATTGCAAGCACTTATATACCTCTATGTCGGCAAACATCAGTCAAGATCACAGTGACTAAGTATCAATCAAGGTTAGTGCAAATGCTATCATCACATTAAATGACTGTAGGCAAACATCAATTAAGGATCACACACTGACGAATTCATTAACTTCAATTATTTATATACGTCTATGTCGGCAAACACCAATTAAGATCACACTGACTTATTATCAATCAAGATTATTGCGAATGCTATCATCACAATAATGACTGTAGGCAAACATCAATTGATGTTCACACCTTAAGGTATTAGATGTGTAATAGTGACTAAATTGAATCCTGACAAAAGATATATCACATTATTCAGCATTATATTTGGATTATCTTCCAAATTTTAACAGCTTTTCGCCTCAGCTAACTTGAGTTTTGCGAATTTTTATGTACTAGGTACTAAATCTGACCTTTAAAAAATCTAATACACGTCAACATTGGTAAAAAAATAATGAAGAAAACACAGTAATATCATTTGTTTTCTACATTTTTATTAGAGTATACTTTTCTAGATAAAAATACTCCCAAAACATGCGAAAAACACACTTCTTTCTTTCTTTGATTATTATTTTTTTTTAAGAATCTACCTCGCTGACCGCGATTCCTTGTCGATTCCATTTAAGAGTAAAGAAATTGATGCGATTTCACTGGATCAAATTGGAAAACTAAAATCGGGTGATTTTAATCTCGGAAGGCCAAGTGTAGACGTAAATGATCATGTAACATCGTAAAAAGCTAATTGCCGACATTATACGAATATTCATGAAATAGATTACACATCTAATACCTTAAAGAATTGATGTGCAGTTATAAGATAACTGCATACTCAAGTCATCTTGAGTTTGACAACCTTATTAAAGTATTGGCAACAAAATATGTATGCTACTAAGTAGCATTAAAATCCTTGCAACAGCGGAATTTTATTAAAATATGAAATTAATAAGCTATGTACACAGTACATTTTTTTTATATTTTACGACGTAACATTACATTTAAACAAAGGAACAGTGACAGTTCGTATATTGTACTGGGAGGTTAAGATTTTTTCTTTGGTTAAAACAATTTTAAATTAAGAAAAATAAAAATATAATAATTTAGGATGCTTATAAAACGATGCTAAAAAGAATAAGAAGACAAAGAAAGCATAAATGCAATTTGAATGGTGTCGAAATAAATTAATAAATATACATTAGTTTTGCTTAATTTCTTTTAAGGTCGAATGGTGGTGTATACACTTATATCCGAAGCGCTCATAATGTATATGAAGATAAAGGACACAAAAAAATACAATATGAATGGTTATAAATAAATCAACAAGTTAACTATTTTTTGCTTGATGTATATAATTATTTCCGAGAGCGACATGTTATAAAGCAAGTGTGAAGAGGGCAAATTGTTATAATCCCTTACAAAATAGGGGTGCTGGACGGATGCAAAGAGCGTGATTGGACATACCCGTGTACATGCCTGCCACAGCCAGCCATGACACTCCAGCCAATGTGGCGGAGTTTAAATAACAGACTGTTGTGCCAAACCCCATCAAATGCTTGGCGTGCATCATGAAACAAGAGTATAGCTTACTTTTTCCCTGCTACAGTGGACCAGAAAGCTGGTCATGTTACAATCCATGCTTTTTTTTAAATCGACCTTGTAGGGAGTGAAAACACAACAACAATGTTTTCTGGTAAACTGATCAAAAGCATTTTTTCTACAATGCCAGCAATGGGAAGATATGTTATTACCTTCAGTTCTTTCTCTCGCTTATTACCTCCCTTGAAAAGAGTCTGAAACACCCTTCTTATGTTTTGGATGGTGCACATAACTTCAAAAATATCTTTTGCGCCACCATTAATAACGTGCAGATTATAAATACCATCTAAATGACACTTAATACCCCTTTTGGGGTTGCGTCGCTTGAGTCTGTCAGTGCTTTCATTATACTTTATACATGTATATACTTCATTATACTACATCAATTCATCAACATAAAACGATCTGCGTCACACGAAAGCTTCCAATGTTCAAGAGCTCAGAATTGCCCCTTGACATAGGAACGCTGATCATTATCGCTATTTAAATAAAAAAAGTCAATACGGGCTAGCGTGAACTCGTTTTCGTATCACAATATTATATGAAGTATAATATCCTCCAATATTCTGATGACTATTTCTAACATTAAATACACGAATTTTTACTTCAAAATGTTAACTTGTAAATCGTTACATAGCATATGCTAAATACCACTATCTAATCACATCCTAACACATTTCAACATTACATTTTTATTGCATTTGAACAATTTCACATTTCCAACATATACAATTTACAAGTTACAGATCGCTGAGCAAAAAATCACGAATGCATTTCACATGTCCAGCACCTAGTTTACAAGTTAAAAACTGAGGGGCGCAAATCACGAATGTAAAATGGACACTACACATCTCTAGTTAAACTTAAGAACGCAAGGTGACACTTTTAACACGGGAATGCTCATCTATAGATAGAATGCACGCTTGAACGTAGTTAGACATTAAAATCTCCCAATTTCCCTTATAAATTCATCCCCAATACCAAGGCTATCACTCTGATATTTGCACACATACATTCATTCAAAAACACAACAAAAACAACTTATATTTTTTGTATAAGCCGCTTGGAACAACGACCGTCTGTTTATTACACAGAAAAATTAGTCATTTCATCTACAAAACAATAATCACATCTACCAATAAACAAATATTTTATTCATTAAATTGTATGTGTGCACATAACATTTATAACAAAATTCTTGTTATATTAACACCATTGTCGTTAATAGTTAACATTGTCTACATAACCTAAAGTTAACATAATTAATATAATTGCAAATATATAAAAATATACGGTGTGGTCGTTTCGGTGTCCCAAGACTGAATGAACAATCAGCAGCTAGGACACGAAAACCTCGTGCTCTTTGCAACGCCTTCTATCTGTTGATACATAGGCAAGGGAAAATAATTAGATGATAATGCGGTATCCAGCAATAGTCCAAAACAGGAAATTACAAAGTCTTAGTGGATATAGAGAAATAAGCAGTAAATTTTGGTTTTGTAATTAACCTAGACAAAATACAAACACTACGTTTTAGAAATATAAGAAACCATGTAATCAAATCTACTTTACCAAAACTAAAACTATGTGACAAAACATTAGAATCTAGAAATAATATCGCAATATATATTTTAGGACTTATCTTTGAAAAAACACGGACATGGGGAACTCATATTACTCAACTAATTGGCAAGTGTAGAAAAGATCTCAGCAAAACACTTCTTAACAAACATCAGGTATAACAGAATAATGCCATTATGACCATCATAAACCCCCCATATACGTTAGAACCGAAGCCTTGCATGCTAAGATTGGGGAGTATACAATATTTGAATAATAGACATAGGTAGTTTTAAATATTGGGCTAAGGCATTAAGACTAGGGACTCGCTTATGACAAAAAGAGAAACATATAAATATTTGAACAATAGACATATTTAATTTTAAATTTTGGGCTAGGGCATTAAGACTAGGGGACTCCCTTATGACAAATAGAGAAACATATAATTAAATAGGCAAATGGTATAAGTGGATTAATGAACTGTAAACTGTCAGATTTGATTAAACTATCTAAAACAATTAAAAAAAATATACAAATGTGTGATGATGCATTTTTATATTTTTATATACACTAGTACTAATACACTAGTACTAAGAAGACTGTAAATTTACTGTTATAAACCTGGAGTTACAATAATACAACACCGAAAATTATTTTTAAAAAATTATACAAAGATAAAGTACGTTTACAAATCAAAAAGTCTAGTTGGTATGATTATAAACCCAGACTTTAAATGAGGTAAAATAACAATAGAAGAGACACTGCAAAATAGTACAACATTAAAGTATTCGTAGTTAAATAGCGAATTAAATTTTGTAACATAATGCATCTTAAACAATACTTTGAATTCAGTAATATCTTTTGACGGCGTATTTTTTTCCGTGCCGAAACCTCTGTCACAAAATGTTCTTTTGTTGTTAAAAGCGGCGCAGAAACAATGTTCTTAATTCGTGGCAGATCTTTATCCGTGTCGTATGTCGGTTTTTAGGGACATGTTATTGGTTAATTAGCTGGGAGCATTCCCAATGAAGCATAGATAAACATATGTAAGTAATTTGAGTTCTATTCTACCCACCATCGAAAGCCAATGAAGAGTACAAAGAGCGTGTTTAGACTGAAATACCAACGTCTTTTAAGTACGATCTTTTGCACACATGTTTTAGATTTGCATTTTTTGCGAAACTCTATTTTGAAAACTAAGGGTTTCATCTAGGTGAGTGCCAATAAATCTTGCAGAAGAGCAATCAATAACTTTTCTGACCACTTTACAAAATTTATCAGAAAATGTACTGCAGACAGTTACAACCCAGGAATCCTTCGTTGTACTGCATTGCTTGCAATTGACCCTTTTATATATATATATATATAGGTTCATTGTATCTGTTTTAACTCCCGATGCAGGTGCTTACTGTTAGTTGTTTCATTTTGACGGGATGTTGTTATTTACACTGTTTGTTTGCTAGAAAAACCTTCTGAAAGTGCGAGGTTGGAGCGCTCCACAAACCAGGTTTAAGCACCCCAGTTGGTCCTTTTGCCGATTGACCGTGCCAAGGCGGTAACTGATGGTTTTTCTTTATGTGTGTTATGTCTCGTCTGTGTGTGTGTGTGTGTTTTGTCACATTTGCATTTACCTTGTTTGCCTTTGTCTACTGGTAAATAAAATTTAAATACATGTATCTGTGAAAATTTTGATAGGACCTTTTCTTATTAACCTTTTTTAAAGTGTCGTTAGTAATATTAACCTGATGAGTTAAACATTGATCCAGTTGCGGTTTACTACCAATCTAATTACATATATCTATAGAACGAATATTTACGATATATATTACGTATAACGCTGGCGTGCTCCGGTATAACTATCAATTCAACACAAACTTAAACGGCGTACATAAACAAGTTAAGCAGTTACTAGTAGATCAATACAAACAAAGTTGGCACAGTGAATTGATGCACTCAAAAAAGGTCAAACATTTGAATGTAGGAAAGTCAACTATGGGCTGGAAAGCACAGAAACAAAACGCATGTTCCAAGCATAACTCAAAACTAACGTTCCTATTAACCACCGCCATCACTCCTTAAGTGTGTATTAATTTACCATTATCTGCTGCAACTGTAATTGATATAACGGTTGTGATTGTTCTGCTTTCTTTCGTTTTTGTTGTGTGTGTATATAATACAGATAAAACACGAGGTATCAATTTATTGAATGCGCATACATGTACATGTACGGATAAGCTTCGCATACTGTAAGATCGAGTATCCCGACCTGCCGTCTTCTTGTGTGTCTTACGTTCCGTTCCGGTTAGCCGCACGCTAAGGGAAAGCGACATACTCCCAATTATTATTATTTTACATGTAGCTTAGTATACCAGAGTCGTCCACAATTATGTTTAATCATTATCTGTATGTAAAAGAAGAACCTCCTATAAATGCGTGTGATACTATAACTAAAATTAACAAAAATGTTATATGCTGATCCTTATACAACACATGCATGCATACCTATATGCGTTTTCTACAAAACAAACAACTTAACTTATGCACTCTGTTATATTTATACTTTCTCATACATAGCTGTACCTGTACCAGGTTTTATATATCATGTGTATCCAGACTGAATTGTTTCTACGAATACTTTGGTTCATTAGAAGTTAGCTCTTAACCCTACAACACAAACATATACTCCGCAAGCCTTCCATGTATACTGGTAAGCACTTTCCCTGCAACGCAGCTGGCTTAGTACTTAAAATGCATATTTCCTATTAGTAACAATACCATTTAGTCCAGAATAAGCGCTTTAACTTTCGCAAATGACTTGTTTGCTTGTAATAACGTCTATTTCCAAATTAATATTAAATTTTATTGTCAAATTTATTCTGTGTTATAAGTGCTTGCTGTAGTCTTCTACTCCGGAAGAAAGAACTCTAACACCCATATCTCTACTTAGTCTAGCAACTAGGAACGGTTACCGCGTACCCCTAGACTTTTTCATGTGTACCAAAATGTTCGTTTGGGTGTCTAGAAACAGATTCTCATATGTACTCAAAATGAACTCATTTGGGCTATATGAAAACTAATTATTTCCAAGGCAACCATCATGAAATTTGATAGGAGGGAAGGTTTAGAATAATGCTTATAACTTTTTCCAAAATGGTGATAGAAGTATAAAACGTGTACTCCTTTAAAGATTATTGAATGGCCATTATGGTCATTTGTTTATTTAGGCATAAGCATCAAATAAATTGTTCAGTCAATAAACTCCGATTTTCTGTTGCAATTTGAGCTCAATAGAAGTAAAGTTTTCATTTCCTAAGCCAAAGGATATGACAATGAAAGGTGGTGGGTTGGGGGGGGGGGGTAAATGTAACAAGATTGTTCCAAAATAAAATGGCATGTTTGTTGTGTTAATAGATATGGTTTTGCCTATCTTCTAAGAAAACTCGCTGAAAGATTTTGAATTACTAGACATATCGGTGTATTATAATGTTGGTGAAAGAGAATGCACCATGTCATTATAGCGTGAACTTGAAAATGATGGAAATTTAAAAAAAAAACGTTTATAAACTTAAGTAAGTCCAACTACCTTAACCTTAACTTTAAAGTTAAAGCCAAGGAAACGATGTACACAATTCATTAAGAAAATCGGAGAAATACATAATTCACTTATCAAAAACCATTTTGAGCATTTGACCCTATTTTATTTCAATATATTGTTATTAAGGATTTGAAGGTGTAGCATAAAATCATTTATAAAATAATTACTAGAAACTTTTATCTACACTCAGAATGATTTTTAGTTAAATGCTTGACGTCCTATGTAAAAGTATGAAAACAGGAAGAAGGAAAATGCAACAAATGCAATAATGACCGAACTTTTATTTAGTGTTAAAGTGCACAGTGTAAGGTCACAATTATGCATTTTCAATATTCATGAGAACTATTTTGCAAAATTATTTTAAGGTCTACAGCCCCTAACACCAACATTCAGCGATCCCTTTCAAATTGGACTAACATTGTAAATTACATGTAGTTAGACTCTTTTATGCAGTTTTAAGACATTTCACCACGTAAAACTTGATATTTTTTCAATTATATATGATTATCGCCTAGGGCCCCAAAAAAACAAAAGTGAGTAAGTCAGGAAATAAAAAGATATGTTTATTCTGTATGAATATCCACTTCCAAGAACCACAAATGTTATCAAACAATCAAATAGATATAAGTTAATAAAAATAGATTGAATTGCAATAAAATACAAATAGGATTGTATCTCCTTTACCAAAAAAAGATGGTAACGACCCTCGTCGGGGGCCAAATTTTACAGATAATTTACATGTACGTCAACATTTCAAAAAATCACCAAAAAAAATTATGTAACAGTTACACTATAAAACTTTTCCAAAATTATCTAACATAATAGATGGTACCACAGAACAAATTATAAGGAAATTCACCATCCACTTTTTGAGATAATTAGCTCTCAGTAGATTCAACGCAGACGGCCTAAAAACATCAGTAATATAAATCCATATACAACATGCAAAGTATAGTCACCAACTTTTTAAGTCCACATTAAAATTTGCATATTGTATTTGTTATATGAAATTGAGACCTAATAAAAATTAAATTTTCTCCCATTTTCAAAATTGCAACCATTGCAACCAAACTGCGGCTAACCTACTACATATATAGCCACCGTGTCATCTGTAAATTCCGCTAGACTTTTTGTATATTCAATAATGCTTATACCATGAGATAGTGCCCTGTACTTCATCACAATTTAGCTTATATATAAAATACCTTGTCATTTGGGATCCTTTTATATTATTCTTTATCTGAAAAGAAAGTTATGCTCAAGTCTGTCCTAAGAGTCATCAGTTGTGTAGCACAGTACAATTTGCTAAAGTATTCAGCTAACTTTGGAATCACAGATTCAAATGTTCTTTTTGTATCTGTGACACATGGCTGGCCTTCACTATTTTTGATGGTAAAAGTATTTTGAAGTCCATCTTCCCTTTCTCGTAAATAGATCTTTTTTAGGTGTTCAAGCTTTAACCCAGAACCAGCAATGTTTTCAGCAGTCGCCATCTAACATACACCACTTGACACTAGAACATTCAAAGATGAAATATTCTTGGCCTTTTCCCTTGAGTTCAAGTTGTTGTAATATATGCTGAGGTCAGTTCTTCATGTTCACTATCTGTCCAGTCCCCCTCATGTGTTGTGGTGGAGCAAGACTGAACTACGGCCCTGCAACCATATAAAAATGTATACTTATTGATAAACTGAGAGTTATAGTAAACAGCCAAATGACATCTAACTCTAAGATGATACATACTAAGTAAGACCAACTCTGTGATATAGTGTTCACACCATTGTGTTTGTATACCACTGCATGTTCTAGTCCCGCTGCAATCAAAACACTTGCAAATGTAGAAATAGGCAGTTGCTTACAGAGGATGGCGTCTCGTACTACAACTACATAGGAAGATGATTAAAATGAATGATTTATAAAACAAATAAAAGAATATTAAAATCAATGCCATTTGCACGTGCCAGTACAAGTAACATGTATTTATTGTTGGTTGAAGTGATCATCATTTACAGGTCTTTGACATCTTTTTACTATTACATCGTCTACTGTATGTGCATTTATTTACAGTGTATATGTTTGCAAAGTGATTTTATGATTGGCCTCTAAAATGTACCTGAGGCTTGGTGAAGAGTCCGGATGTAATGCAACTCCAAGATCTGGGTGCAGGATCTCCATGGTTGCCTCAGCTTGCAAGGTTTCGTCACATGCTATGTCTCTGAAATGACAACATAATTCACTATAATTATTTGACAGTTTCCAATGTTTGAATTGAATACTGAACTTATGAACAGTATTTTTATATAAAAAAACCCCAAACACATGGGAACATTTTCATATTCTACAACAACAGTGAACATATTTAATAAGAAAGTACAGTCGAACCTGCCTTGCCTGGCTGTTTAATGCAGGTTTATTGTAGTTAAATTATCAAACAGTAAAGATGTCATTGTTTTAGTAAAAAGCACTTTGCTGTGTTTTGCTTACTTCATCTCCAGTTAGAATGAATATTTTGTAGCAGAACTGGTTGACTTGCTGCAACTTTTTCAACAGTAGCCCCAGCACGGTGTTTCATTTTCTTCAGTTTACTGTTCTTATTGGTTTGTATGTTCAGCACTGACAGGATGTTGTTTTGGACCTCCACTCCGATACTATCAATCATTGCTGCAGAAACAGAATGAAATATGGCGTTAATATTCAATAAACAATCATCACCTCTGTGATCTAGTATTTATAGTATTTTGCTTGATTTATGTGCTTTGTGAATTTGGAGAGTTTTGACTAAACCTTTTCATCAGATAAAATAATGTTAACATGTATATTATATGCATTTAGCAAGCCATCTAAAGTCTAGGATGGGTTTGAACTAATAGAAAGTTTAAATAAAAGTTACGGGTCATGTATAAACGTAATAACATACCTGTGCCTAACTTTGTGTTGACAACAAAACAAGGGGCATCAGTCCGTTTACAGTGTCAGTGGTAAGTTTTGCCATGGCATAAGGCACCGTGTTGATATGTCCACACTCCTCATATTGGCACTGCACATGCAAGTATCCGCCTAGCCCCTTCTTATTTTCACCCTTCACACTAAATAACGGGTCCTAATTTACACTTCTCACACGCACGTAGCGAGTTCAACAGCATTGAAATTTCGATGACTCGACGACTACTCTTCCAGTCACTGTTTATGCTTTTTGTGCAATCTTTCGCCGAACCATCCCTAGATTCATCGTCAAAATATATTCCACTAATATAATTGTGCTCAATTATCACGCGTTTTGACGAAACATCAACCAAATAACTCCGTTTTTTCACGAAACGTCCTAATTTGTCCCTCGCTTTGTCACTCCTGGCCGCCATTTTAGAATGCCCAAATTTACGTCATCGAAAGGAAAACCCCCTAAAACGTCATTCGTCATGTGACTAAATTACTAAAATTAGCATGGTAACGGAATATTCCGAATGTGCCGATATTACTCGAATGGCGGTTTACGGAAGTGTCGATATTACACGATCGTTGGGAATCGTAGACCTTAAACCTTAGATTAATGATAGCCTTCACCAAAGGACTAGTCAATAACTGTTTGTCCATGTAATGATTAGTTATAAGTAGGCTTTTATATTTGTGTGTTAAAGATAATGAGGACAATCCAGACCAAACTAATGTAACAAATCAGACAAAATTAATAAAATGTACCAGTTCATGCAAAAATTACCTAGGGGTGTCTAATAAAATTTTAAAACAGTTTGTTCAAATATGATTTTAAATGTAATAAATTCTAATTTACTTGTCAAAGTTGACATCTATCGTTATATTCTCATTAATATGTGTAAATATTCATGTTGGCTTATTTACATAATTAATAATTTTAAATCTAAGTTTAGTGACAGCTTCCTCTTAATGAACTATATAAAAATATTCTTCAACATTTTAGCTAGCTACAAGCAGACTTCTAACCAAATTAGGCATTAAGATTGAATGAGCAAAATTTGAATGAAAATAGTAAAAAAAATAATAAAAAACACAAAATGAACCAAATTTTATGAAACTTAGACCAACATGTGTTACATTAGAATGGGTATGTATGTAACGTTAGAATCTGATGGATTTTTTTAAAATTGCTTATAAATAAACAGAATCTTATCAACTTTTTTAAAAAAAAGTCTATTTTAGATTCTCATTAACATATATTCAATTTGGCTAATTCAAATAATTAATCATTTCAAATCTTATTTTAGTGATAGTCTCCACTTAAGGAATAATACAAAAAATATTCTTCAAAGTTATGGTTAGTTGTAAGCAGGCTTCTATCCAAATTATGCATTAAGTTTGAATAGGCATAGTTTACACGAAAATAAATAAAAAATAATAAAAAATGATAAAATTAATCAAATCATCTGAAACTTAGACCAGCATGTGTTAGACAAGTAGTGGTATGTATATAACTTTAAAAACTGTTTAGTTATCCAGCTACCGGACTATTACCGTCTTTGTGTAGACCGTTTTATTGGTTCTTCAATTCCATCTTCACATGAACAGGATGCTACAACCATTTATTCATTTTATTTTGTATTCTAATAGAGCGTTTTTCTTTTCATTGATTGCATGTGAGAAACTCGTCAGGAAGTGCGAGGTTAGAGCTCTGTAAAACCGGTTAATGCACCCCATTTGGTCCATATTGCCGACTGACCGTTCCAAGACGGTTACTGTCGGGTTTGCTCTTTTCGTTAAATGACTCATCACAAATTTGTTCTTACTTTTCGCTTGGCTTGCATGTGATATACCTTTGTTCTGTGCCTTTTCGGAGTTTGGTATATGTTGCAATGGCCATACTGACTTTGTCATATATTCTTATCCTTCCATGTCTATAATGCCTTTGTGTGTGTTAACACCGACTGGTTGTTAGTCTGGTGCTGACACATTGCCTCCTCTTGCATTTATTTACTATAATTAAACTTTACGGTTTTAGCCCTATGTCACCGTCTTGTATATTTAGTCTAAGTTTAGCGGAACTCCCTATTGCGTCTATGATTGATAAGAAAATGATCAAAATTCAGAATAGGTGGTTAATGACTTATAGGCCTAATGTCATAACACTTAATGTAATCGTTTAAAATAAAACAAAATTTAGATAAGTTCAAGATTTCTAAACATGATGATTAAAATTCGTAAGGTATATTTAATATAGACTGACAATTTCATTTATTGTTCTGCATCAGTTTTTGTTCTATTTGCCGTTGACCAATTGACAACTGTTTGAATTACCGAAACGGGCTGCATTTTTAAATATTATAACAGTATTGTTATTGAATCGGCTGTGTCATTTACCCATATAAGCCATTCTTGTGCTAATAAGAACCGTCGTGTATTTAACCACTGATGTATAATTAACCCACCCAACTACAAACCTTACATCCTGAAGTATTAAAGGTAAAGCAGACCAACCCTATTATAGAGTTCGTGCCCCGACATTGCTGCCGATACACCGATAACACGCCCGACATGCCATGCAAAACAGCCAAGGGATCATCGAGCGCTTCATCATTCCAGCTGTTGACCCACCGGCCTTAGAGACTCAAATCAACGACCAGCTCTTTACTCAGGTTTGTCATATTTTGATAAAAAGAATGTTATTCTGGACATGGGAATGAATTAGAAAAGAAAGCTGTTATTTGTCCTTTAGCTAGTAAAAAATTGCTTATCTTCACATTCAATTTTTGTTGATTTTTCTTCTTTTAATCGTGTTCATGACATCCTAAAAATAGCCATATGATCACAATTCGATTAATATAAATCACTGTCCTGTATAATTTCGTGATGACTAACTGTCCCAGCTTAGATATAAATTAATGGATGATATTGCAGGATGTTTAGAACTTTACAACAAGCTCATAATTCTTGGACAGGAGTCATAGCTGGAAAATACACTCCAGATCTAACGGGGTGTGGGAGTGTGTGTGTGTGTGTGGGGGGGGGGGGGGGACGGGATGGTCGAGGGTGCTAGACTTAAAAGCATATTTCAGCCCATTCGAAGTCAAAGAATTGATCGTCAGACATTCTATTCCTTAGATTTTTTTTAAAACATAATGTTGACGCCATTCGATGTTTGGCATCAATGGTTGGCTTAATTTAAAATATATGAACACCAATACATGGATGTTTCAATAGATATGAATAATTTCTTTTATTGTAAGTATGTCCAATTAAAAATGTTTGAAATAACTAAGTAATATTAGAAATAAATGAAATGTTCTTCCGACATAATCATTTACACAAGTTTTGTTAAGTAATTAACTAGCACTTCGTAAAATAAAGACCAAATAATACCAAATACTTTCTACTGTACAATACAATCTCTTGTATATGTGTAACGCTTGACTCAACATTTCTCTTTTACACAAATATTCATTCCGCTGATACAAAAACACATTTTTTAAATATTTGATTTACGATTTACATATACTCGTATCTAGTTTCTTAACCATTTTCTTAAACTCATCTATATAAATCTTTCGAATAAGAAATATAATTTGACAAAGAAGAAATATTTGTATCAAATACTATCCACAATAGACGAGATATACACTTATATGTCGGAAGTTACTGCAAACTTCCATTTGGTATAAAATAAAGCGTGTTTAGTATATTGTTAGGTCCTCGGGATGATATTCTCCATCTGTCTCTGTCAGTGCATAGGAAGGGACGACTATGATTGTGAAGACGACTGATTGTCAATTGACACGCTTGACTGAGTTGTAGCGATTTTAAGTTGATTAACCAACTGAAGAAAATGAATCGATTGTGTGAGATTTAGTAATGGTGGGTACTTCGATATTGATTCGATAGTGTAAGGTTGGGTGATAGTGAAAGCAAGAAGTTTTGATGATTATGAGTGAAGATGGTTCGAGTGTCCACACTTCCCTGAAGGTACTCAATAACGATTATGCCTTGTAATAACAATAAATTATAATGCATGAAGCAAAAGAAATTATAATGATATGGAGAATATAATATATATTGTTTATACAAGACATATGTTCAAGAAATAATAATGGACTACAAAAGCTCCACCCAAGTCCAAAAGCCGGGTTTGCTTGACCTTAACCCTGTTGTTGAAGGATATATCCCAGGGCGTAAAAGAGATTTGATAGTGAAACTGGTGACTTTTTGGCCAGCAACAATTACGGTGCATAATTAATATCAGAAGCAATAATGATAATGTGTATGTAACTTTATTTTAAGTTTATTTTACGGTTTTGTAGACAAAACGCTCATAAAGATGTCAATACACAAATATATCCAACTTTGTTAATAGCTTTCATCTTCATTTGTTGAACTGATGATTTTAACAAGAATATGCAACTTAACATGCAGATTGTGTCTCTGTTGTTGTTTTTTGCATTTGTATTCATTTTTTGGTGCGTCAAAAGGGATGAATGCCACAGAGATTATTGAACAAATCTTGACGTTTTTTTAAATATAAAGATTGCGCCGAATATATTGTGTTAAAATGAAAGACGTACAACAAGTCAACAAATGTATGGTGCACTTCAAAAAGGTCCTGTTAAAGACTTTAGTCAAGCTCTGGATTTTATTAGACAAAACAAAAACCATTAAATCATGCATGCCATATACCCTACCAATACATCGAAATATGGTAATTATAGTACGTTTCCACAAGTATGTCGTTAAATTAATGTGTGCACACGGGATTTCAATAGAACATTGGTGCAAAGTAATAAATCGATCGTAAAATGTAACCTTTTCTTAGATGGTTGACAGACAGACTTCATGGCGCCTGAAGGGAGTTATATCACACGCCCTCGTGTTTTCTACATTCATCCTTAAGTTGTTTTCTCATTATTTAAATAAACATGTTATAGGATTTGTCTGAATGTCCACAAAACATAGATTCATTACATCGGTTTAATGGCCAAACGTTTCAAATTAAAGTTTAAGATTTCCATGTCGTATAATACATTGACAGTGTTTTCACTTACGTATATTTTAAATTTACTGGTTTGATTTTGTTCATTTAATGGAGCATGATGTTCTCTTGTATAACTTCATTTAAAGTTTAGAATATCTTGTACTTACATGTATAAGAGAATACGTAAATGTAATTACCCGAGTTTTAAAAAGCAAATTGGATTATTCACGACATGTGAGAAAATAACAATTTATCAAAATCAAGTCAGTGATAGTATTTCACGTAGGTAGATGTTGCTCGCCGATGGATATGTGGTCTATAATAAATTAAGCGGTTGCTTTTTATTGTTATCCAGACTTATTATTATAGATATTATGATTCTTCTTATATTTAAACGAAGCAAAAATGTGTGTAAGAAGTGTATAAAATTAAACGTAATTACAACACAGCACAAATGTTAGCTCATTCAAGTCAAGTAAAGCATTAATTGTCTAGTATGATAAGTTATTGTTATATCGATAGTAAATGTATAAATGTTGTCAGTGATAGTATTTCACGTAGGTAGATGTTGCTCGCCGATGGATATGTGGTCTGTAATAAATTACGCGCAGCGTCATCGGAAAGTAGACAACAACTGTCTGTCGTCTGCCAGAAAGAAAAAAAAACGCTTATAGTTGAATTAAAGCTGCAGACCCAGATCCAGAATTTTTTTAGCTGGGGGTAGGAGTGTGTGTGGGGTGGGTGGGGGGTCGAAATTTACATACGTTTTAGCGGGGAAGGAGGGAGGGGGTGGGTGGATCGGAAAATGTGTGCTTCTAGAATGTCGGAGATTCGTCCAGAAGTGTTTTTGGACTAAAGGTGAATATTTTTAACGGTTTCATAAACTGACTCTGAAAAAGGCTAAGACATACATATTTAGCAAAATAACTTGGTTGTTGATAATTATTTCGAATTACTCACAATACTTTACCAAAATAGGCAAACACATACCTCACTTCGAGATGGACCATAAAATGCAACTATATTACGTTTTCAGCGCTGTTTTCCCATCGATCGTCGTTTACATATTGAGAAAAAACATAATTGCAGTATTATCGAATTTTTGCTTAACAAAAATATTAATATTGCCTGAATTGAGATTTCTGTTGGGTGTTCAAGAACTGACTGGACATAATGTTGGAGTAGAGTACTTTTAAAAGTAACAACTTAAACTCGTCTTATAACAAATCCCGTTGAGCCTTCAATAAATATTGGGACAAACAAAACAGTACTTATTAGCCAGTTGGAATTATATAAAATATAACTAATATTATTTTTTTTCAAATTTAGATATTTTATCTAAACTAAACATGGTGTAGCCGCACCAACAGCATACTACTGAATTGAACTGAAAGTTCGTAACTCAAACACCTGACAATGTTTACAAAGATAACACTACGTAACATGCGTAATGCATTGTGGGTACTATTTTCTTGAATCTCATTGGCCAAAAAATCCAACATGGCGAGCAGGGCAAGAAGACTGGCATTTTTGGAGTTGAAAAAAAATGAATACATGCGCAGCTACGGTTCACAAGCAGTCATTTGGGGGCGATGTTTTTATCGAATGGATGGATTTGCGAAACATTCTGTTGAGAAGAACAAAGAAAAAACTGACCAAACTTATTTTGGAAAGGTGCGTCAGGGGTTTTCTCAAATTGTCGACACGGTATCATATATTCTACATTCGTTTTTGTTGTTCTTCTTTCTTAACTCTTAAGGTGTATTTTGCCAGTTTTAAGATGTTTCCAATTTTGTAGTTATAACTAAAAGGGCATTGTTAAAATAGTCCATGCTATATTTAAAAAACGCCGAAAAATGGTCTTAAAACGTCGATTTTAGATAACAACAGGATATTTGTTTTGCATAAATATTCAACCTTTTAATTTGAAGTTCTTGTTGTTGTTGTAATGTAGCTGTATTATCAATTTTCCGTAATCGTGGCAAATTGTGACAGTTGCTTATGAACTGATGAGGGATAAATTGGTAGACTGAACTCTATACCATCACAAAAGCAATAAGGCTTTAGACTTATTTGGACCCATCACACAGTCAAGATGTGTTTTGTAGAGCTTTAAACAAGGTCACTGTCACATCTGATGTGGTCTTCATCTAATTATTTTCTTGAATTTATTATTTATAGTCACTGCATCAGAGAAACATACACATGAACCCGTCACTTTCACATTTTTAATATATTGCTCAATGATATATTACAAAGTGCCTTTAAGTGTTGCTAAACTTACTTTGTAGCATCAAAACTGTAACCACCATAAATGGATATGTCCGTTACAAAATGAGAGCGATGTTGTTCAGATTTACCAGTTACAAAAATGAAGGGGTGAAAGTTGGTAACTGATTGCCTAACCTATACCATCTCTTAAATATTTTCATCTATCTTTTCTTCAGTAAATTTTCTTAAATCAAAACTCTGAGTGGTTCTGAATCAATGGTAAAATATAGGATGCATATCGATTCAGATAAAGGTCGATTTTTTATCCTTACTTTATGGAATTATGGAAGGTGATTGATTTCCTACAGTGCTATTGCTAACTTAAGTGCCAGTTGATCAGACTGCATGTGTTGTTATCTTTGGGTATCTCATAGAATTTCTACTTGATTTTTTCCAGTAGTAAAGAAATATGTACTGCAGCGTTTTTCTTCAAGAAAGATGCCAGGCCCAGAAAAAAGAAATATCACATCTACAATTGGACTCCTACCAAGAACAGTAACTTAACAGTAATATAGAGACAATCCAACAAAATGGTCTGCTGCACCAGTTAAACACAAAAACGCATAAATATTTATATACATTGTAGTTTAATGCATTTATTTTGATAAAGATTTATTATAGTAGTAGGTTAACTCAGCTGAGGTGAACTGTTTTGTTGTTTTTTTTATTATTAATTTGCTACATTTATTTTTATGCTCTTTATGCTACAGTGTCCCTTTTGCTTATTTAATTATATTGAAATCAATTTAAAAAAAAAATGTGTTAGCTTTTTTTTTTTTAGAAAAACGCCACATACAGACATGTGAATTTCAAACCAGGGCATAGTGTACAAAGCGTCAAGTCGAAAAACCTGACCTCCATTCATTTTTATTGATGCTGCATTTATGTTTTTTAATATTGTCAATATTGTGGGGGTTTTTGTCTTTTAATGTTAATGTAACCAAGTGTATATTTTCTACAACAACTTGTGTTTTAATGTTTTAACTTGATTTTGTCCTTTTGGTTCTTTTCGTTACTTCTTAATCCTTTCCGTTAATTGTGTTTGGCCATCACGTGATCAAACTCCCGCAAAATTCAGTTTTTTTATACAAGCCATCTTGTTCGACACTCTATGTAGTCAGATATTTTTCAGTTTATTTAAAACGATTTAATCTAGTCTATAGACAGTAGCAAGTCAGGTAAGCTAAGTATTAATGCAATGAACATCTCGTTTGAAATATGCAGTTGTGAGATTTATGACTGAAATATATATTACTGTATTGAGAGATGCTGTAATGTGTTTTCGCGATTTGTTCTAGCGACTCAAATTGGCAGCATAAATTATACTCTGTATTATCAAATATCTCTTGGGCTTGTGGTCAATTCTCCCTTATCTTCCTTTTAACCAAACCCTGCATGTCCTATTTACAGCTTCTAACCATCACAGTAGAACAGACGGGTGTGAGTGATGACCGTGTTGTGTCTTATGTCTTTGGCAGACAGTCAATTCCACAAGTTGGTAAGATAACCTATATTTTTATTACGGTGTGTACCATAGAGACCACTTATTATTTTAAAATTCATCTTGTCAATGGTATAATATTTGGTTAAATTCTATAGCACAAGTGACTTACACTGCATACTTAAAGTGGCATTTTTATAAGGATAACTTTTAGAGTAAAACCTTTTGAATTGTTGAGATGGTCTGAGAACAAGTCTGTAACATTTATTTTATCATACTTTTCCATTATTGATTTGCTGTAAAGTTGTGTTAAGTTATTTTTATGCAAGTTTATGTAAATTAAATGTAAATAATAATCAACCTGTAGATTGCTATTATGGAGGCTTGTGGTTTCATTAATCCACAGACTGGAGCCTTGTGAGAGCTGGTTGCTGTAAACAGACTGTTGCCCAGCTGTCTGATCATTGCCAACGACAGTGTAAGGAAGTTCCACTTCTTTGACGTTTGGCATATTCGGCATTTGTGTTTGTTTTTTCTTTACGTTTGTTTTTTTTACACATCTGTGAGAGCCTTCTAGCTCTATGAAAACACTCTTTGTAATAGTGACTACTTGTGTAAATTTAATTATATATGTAAACCCTCGGATTTCCTTGTCTTTTTATTGCTACCCACGCCATAGACAAGGTACAAAAATGGCGCCCAATGAAAAGTGTATTATTTAATTTTGATAGTTAAGCTGAGGTCAGCACAAAGTACAGGACTATATTTTAATCATACATTGATCATTCATTTATGTCTGTGCCTTGTTAGTTCCTCATCAAATCAGTAAAATATTATTTTATACTGTGAGCAGGTGAACAGTTTGTCTGATATTCACTTACCATATATTTGAACCCCAATATAGAGACTACTTAGATCTACAAGATCTACTGTATTTGCTTTGTTATTGATTTCATATAATTCTTTTAATAACTTCAAGATCAGCTTCTTGCCTCTTTGGCATTGCTTGTTTATATTTGTCTGCCTTACTGCCTTTCATTATTTTGTCATTATATTGTTTTAATTTCCTACTTTTTTTTGTTTTGTTTCTGTATATGTTACTCTTGGCAGATCAACATTTTATTTGTTGTCTTTGTCATTCTTTGTGTTCTTTTACCAATATCATAAATTTTCTTGATTTGTACTGTGACAAAATTATAACAATTATCTAATAATATTTAATTCTATCATATTTTTGCCTTTGTGAAAGAATTTAATAATTCTTTTCTTTTCAGTAGTGTATTAAAATATCAGTAAATATTTTAAGAAAAAAAAAATATATATAGACTCAGCACATATTTAAGTGAAAATTACTGTCTTTAAATGGTGTAAACAACACTATTTGCTTATTTAAAATTACACATTATAAAAATAAATATTGTGTGTGCTGTATTGTAAATATAGTCCAGATCTGTTAATTCAGCCTATTTTGAAATTGAGTTCTTTATTTCTGAGAGAGAGAAAAATAGTTATCAGTTTTTGCTTTTTAATATATTGCAAAACCTAAATTTTCTTAAGGAATAATTCTGTTATTTGCTCTGCTAGGTGTATATAAGCTTAGTTTAAGTATTGAGTGAACAACAGATTAAGGAGTGATCAGTGAGAAAATATCTTCACCACTGCATGTTTTAATGAATTGGTGGTTAGTATTTCACTGGTAAAGGAATTCACACTAATTACACTGTTTTAATTACAGATGCACATCCCAATCTCTTATTAATATCAACATTTAATTGATTAGAATTATATGCTGCTAGTTTGAGTTGTACAGTGATAACCAATCTGCTTTCATCTTGTAAATCTCACACTTCATAAGTTCATACTTGTTTAAGTGCTTATTAATTCTGTACATTATTTAATTACCATTTACTAATGTCTTGTTTGATCTTTTAATTCATTGATCTTTTAGTAGAACTATTTTATAATCTAAATTAATTTCTACTTTAGAAATATTAAAGTGTTAATATCTTTCAAAACATCAGCTGATAAAAGTTTATCAGTTGTTAAAAGTTTATTTCAAAATTGATACCCAGGTTTATCCCCCTTTGCTCTTACTGACATTTTGACTTTACAGCTTACAGGTGACCTACTAAACTGCAACCTACTCATTTTAGAAGTACAGTATTAAGATTTTAGTGTAGCATCTAGCTAATTTATTTTAGTTATTATTGCTAATAATCTAAACTGTTGTAGTATTGGGAAGTTAGAGATTTAGATATTAAGTTGCAACTCTTGTGTTTAACCCATATCTGTATTGTAAGTATTGTGATCTGTGTCTACACTGTCCTACCATAGTTTATTTTTCAGCGCACCCTCTCCCCATTACCGTATAATCCCATACAGAAACCCTTTTTAGAATTTTATGCCTTCCAAAAGAATTTGACTTTGTTGACATAGTTGTTTTATTTAAGCATTTATCTTAGCCCATATAATTACCGTACAACTTCATTTAAGCACGCCCCCATGCTTTCAATTAAAATATCTTGCCTTTTCCTAGTTTCCTAGTTGTATACCCTTTCTTTTAGAAAAAAAAGGAGTTTGTCATTTTCTTAATTCAATGCTGGCATTCCTTTATATATAATACTGATTCATTAAATTGTCAATTATACTTATTAAGGTAGTAAAAAGTTTTAGTCATTGTTTTCATCATTGACGTAGACAGCTTGAGGAACTAAGCAAGCAAACATGGAGGATTTGCATGATACTACACCAGAGGAACCACAAGAGGCTGGTGCAACTTCTATAACGGAAGAAGAACTCAAGATCTTTGAGGCACTACATACTTTAGGAATCAAGCCAAAAGTTGGATCACCTCAGGACATTGTGACATTGATGAAAGCATTTGGTGGAGTAAAAGTGGAAGAGGAAGAGCCAAAGATGAAACCTACTGCCACAGGCACACCTGGATCCTATCACTTTCCGAAGTTGTCAACATTTTACGGAGAAGAGGGGAAAGGAGAAGTTACTTGGGACACATTCAAGTATGAGGTGGAAGCATTACTTCATAATAAGCTGTTCACAAATGATCAGATCATGCTTGGAATCAGGAGGGCTCTTAAAGGTAGTGCAGGTGACAAGCTCAGAAGACTTGGACCTGATGCAAGCATTTATCACATATTGGAGAAGTTGGACAGCTCTTATGGCATGGTTGACACAAAGGAATCAGTGATGCGGAAGTTTTATGTCTGCGAACAAAAGGTTGGAGAAAGTGTTGAGGCGTATGCATCACGACTTGAAGAGGCATTTGAGAAGGCTGTGGAGTTGGGAGCAATACATCGCACAGATACAGAAGTTCTTCAACAAGTTCTCCATTCAGGATTGAATAAGGAACTCAAGCAGATGTCTGTTTACCAGTGTGATAAATATGGCAACTATGACCGATTTAAGAGGGAACTTAGGAAGATAGAGGCTGAGATGAAACGAGATGGTGCAAAAGCTACATCCAATCCTTGTAAGCCAGCGGTGCAACCAGAAAAGAATACAGAGATATCAGAAATTAAGCAACTCCTCAAACAGCTGAATGATAGGATGGATGTATTGGAGAAGAATCAACATCAGCCACAAGGATTGCCTGATAGGAACTCTGGAGCTTCTTGGCAGAGGAATAGTTTCACACCATTCAGAGGACAAGGAAGAGGATACAGAGGAACACGACACATGTCAGCTCCACAGAGAGGAATCGGCCAAAGAGGACATGGATTTCGTCAATCAAGACCAACATATTCCAACACAATGTCCCCAACATGCTTTATTTGCAACAAGAAAGGCCATATTCAAACTAACTGCCCGACTATCTTGGAACAGTTCACTTGCACTTTTTGTAAGGAGAAGGGACACCTTCGCAAGAATTGCCCAAACTGCTGAGTGCTCAAGTCGTAGGACCTGACAGGGGCACAGAAACCATTGACAATGGTCCCAAATTAGTTGGAAACGTCGACGAGGTAAGTATAAGGTTAGGAGGCATACAGACTCAGGCGTTATTGGATAGCGGTAGTTGTATCAGTTTAGTTGCTGAATCATTCTACAATGAACACCTATCATCTAAAGAATTGAAACCTGTAGCTGGAATTTTGAATATAGAGTGCGCAGATGGAGCACAACTACCCTACAAAGGCTACATTGAGACTGATATCATCATTACTAAGGGACTCCCAGGAAATAAACCATTACCTTGTTTGATACTTATTACACCAGACACGACCTACTCACGGAGAACACCAGTAGTGATAGGCATGAACATTTTAAACGAACTATTGGCTGAGTGTAAAGACAACCATGGTGAGCAATTTCTTCAAAGAGCAAAACTACACACACAGTGGTACTTGAGTTTCAGAACTATTGTTCTCAGACAGAGAGAATTGAAGAAAAACAAGAATAGGTTAGCTATAATTAGGAACTCATCTAAGACCATAACACTCAGACCGAACCAAATGATGGAAGTTATTGGGTATACAGACAAGGAACTGATCTTTCCATGTTCAACAGCCATTATCCAAGAGTCATACGACTGCCAACTGTCTTCAGATATAGATGTAGAACCTGCGGTTATTATGTACAGCCATAAGAAAAACGAAGAAATTAAAGTTTGCTTGTCGAATATCACAACTAACACCATAAGTATTCCACCTAGAGCCGTCATAGCCGAAATTCAGCCAGTATCACTTGAGGAAGAATATTTAGACAAAAATTCTGACAACAAAAAGCCTAGTAAATTACTCAACTCTCTCAGCATCGATGAATCAGGAATTTTGGATACGGAGGAAAGAAAGAAATTGGATGCTTTACTTCAGCAACATGAACAGATTTTTTCCACAAGTGACACGGACATCGGCTTATGCAATAAGATAAAACATCGAATTGACTTGATTGATGAAACCCCGTTTAAGCAACGCCATAGACGTATACCGCCATCCATGGTGCAAGAAGTTCGAGAGCATATTAAACAGCTGTTAGCAACTGGTGTGATACGCCCTTCCAAGTCACCGTATACGTCCAACGTAGTACTTGTTCGCAAGAAGGACAACAAGTTGAGACTCTGTGTTGACTATAGACAGCTCAATAGTATAACTATAAAAGACTCATTCGCTCTCCCTCGCATGGAAGAAATTTTTGACTCGCTACACGGTGCCAAATTCTTTTCAACAATAGATATGAAGTCTGGTTACCACCAGGTGGAGGTTGAGGAATCGCATAAGGAAAGGACGGCATTTACAGTAGGTTCTATAGGCTTCTTTGAGTATGAAAAAATGCCATTTGGCCTTAGCAACAGTCCCGCCACATATCAGCGCCTCATGCAGGAAGTTATGGGAGATCTCAATATGAACGTTTGCCTCGTATACTTAGATGACCTCATAATTTTCAGTAAAACCGTTGAGGAACACTTGGAGCGGCTGGACGCAGTACTGACAAAGTTACAAGAGGCAAATCTCAAGCTAGCGCCAGAAAAATGCCAGTTTTTTAAGACCAGGGTCAATTTCCTTGGACATGTAGTCAGCCAGAACGGGATAGAAACTGACCCGGCGAAAATCGAGAAAGTTGCAAATTGGCCTATACCAACAAATGCCGACGAATTAAGATCTTTCTTAGCTTTTGCCGGCTACTACAGGAAATTCATAAAGAACTTTAGCCAGGTAGCCCGTCCCCTATCAGAATTACTTCCACCAACATCTGTGAAGAAAGGTCAAAAGAAAACAGTAAAGCCGTGGAAATGGACAGAGGTGGAACAAAAGGTTTTTGAGGAAATCAAGTCTATGCTATCTTCACCCCCTATCCTCGCATACCCTAATTTCTCCTTGCCATTTGAACTGCACACGGATGCATCATCAAAGGCTTTGGGGGCTGTTCTCTATCAAGAACAAGAAGGACAAAAAAGGGTGATAGCTTATGCAAGCAGAGCACTTACCAAATCAGAACAAAATTACAGTGCTTTCAAACTTGAATTCCTTGCTCTTAAATGGGCAATCACCGAAAAATTCAGCGACTATCTGACAACTAACCATTTTACAGTCCTCACAGATAACAATCCTTTGACATATATATTGACTTCAGCAAAACTTGACGCAACTGGACACAGGTGGTCTTCAGCATTAGGACAATTTGACTTTGATATACATTATCGCGCTGGCCTAAAGAATGCAGATGCTGATGGTATGAGTCGATACCCTTTTGAAAAACTCAATGTAGGAGAAACAGAGACCAGAGTCAAAATTGAAACCAACACAGTGAAAGAAATCTGCAACATTTTGGTCATTCCATACATAGAAACCCTGCCCACGTTTTCCGTAAACATCACTGAAGTACTAGAGGAACCAGGACAAACCTTAGCAGTCAAGGAGTTCAGAGAAATAAGGAAAGCACAAAGAAGCGACCCCTTAATCGAGAGATGGAGAAAAGCAGTCTTGGATGAGAGAATACCGGACGGTTATCTGGCACCGAAAGATCTGACAATGAGGAAACAGTTCAAGCACTTGAAAATGAAGAGAGGTATGCTGTTTAGAACCATCAGAGACAAGGATGAAAAAGTTGAACAACTAGTAGTGCCAGATTGCTACAAGAAAGACATATTGAAAGGACTCCATAATGACGTCGGACACCCTGGACAGGAGAGAACATTCAAATTAGCAAGGGAAAGATTCTACTGGCCAGGAATGGGGAAGGACATCACTGAATACATTTCAAAGTGTGACAGGTGTATAAGAAGAAAATCACCAGTTGAACGAGCACCTTTAGTCAACATCCAAACGACATATCCACTCGAACTTGTGTGTATGGACTTTTTAACTCTAGAACCATCACGTGGAAACATTGGAAACATACTGATAATAACAGACCACTATACCAAATTCTCTAAAGCCATACCTACAAAAAACCAGACTGCCAGAACAACTGCAGAAGCCCTTTACAATGAATTCATATTGAATTTTGGTATTCCAACTAGACTACATGCTGATCAAGGAGCAAACTTTGAGAGTGAGATCATCAGTGAATTATGTCGCTTAATGAAGATAAAAAAGAGTAGAACAACTCCTTATCACCCACAGGGCAATGCTGGACCAGAAAGGTTCAATAGAACTCTACTAAGTATGTTGGGTACACTTGAAGAAGAACAGAAGTTAAACTGGAAGAAGTATGTCAACTCTCTAGTCCATGCATACAATTGTACACCACATGAATCCACCGGCTTTTCCCCATTTGAGTTGTTTTACGGAAGAAAACCTAGATTGCCAATTGACATGATCTTTGAAGATGTCATGGAGGAAAGTGCGAACAGACCCACTGCGGAATACTTGCAAGACCTTCAGGAAGCAATTCATAAAACAAGGGAGATTGTTGAAAAACACTCGGAGAGATCTAAACTAAAACAGAAGACACAATATGATAAGAAAGCGAAGGCAGCAGAAATCAATGTTGGAGACTGTGTTTTAATTCGAAGGAATGCATTTGAAGGAAAACACAAGATTGCTGACAAATTTGAGACCGACACCTATTCCGTCATTGAACAAAGACAGCCTGACATTCCTGTATTTAAAGTGAAGTCAGATGTGACAGGAAAAGAAAGAGTATTGCATCGCAATAAGCTTCTTCTTATGAAGAGTTTTGAGAATGAAACTGAGGAGGGAGGAGAATTGATGCAAGACAATAGTACTTCTGCAACTAATGATGTTTCAGAGACAAATAATGGTGCGGAGACGGATGATGTTTCCCAGAATATCCTGCTGGAAGAAACAGATAAGAGTGACGTCACGACAAGAAATGAAGAAGAAGAGGACTCCAGTGATGATGAATGTACAGCATGTGTACAAGTCTTTGGGGACGCCCAAAATCAGCTCACAGAACAGAGTCATACTAATCAGAATCGAGAACAAAGTAGAATTGAAATTACTTCAAATCTAGAAACGGACAAAGAACACAGGGAAGCCATATCAGTTGTTAGACATGCAGAAGATGTAGGTCATACAACATCTGTAGGCCAGACGAAGGATTTAAGACAAACAGATGAGAGTCAGGATATTGAGGATAAGACAAGCGCACAGGAACGGATACCAGGTCATATTGGAAGAGCTCCAGATGAGACGAAAGTTGAACACTGCAACAAAACCCCAATACCGAAACCCAGAAGAAGAGAAGCCATGCAGCCAATAACACAACCAAGACGATCTACCAGAGAGAGACGACAACCGGAAAGATTTGACGAGTACTTAATGTACCAAATAACTAATAGACCAGTCGACAAGAAGTTAACAGCGTTAGAAGAAATTCTCAGTTCAGGAGTTTTAAATAGAGTTGACAGTGAAACAGCACACAAATTAATATCTGCCATTGTAAACTGAGAATGTATATTGTTCTAATTTTAGAATTTTAACCATTTTCTGACTATAATTTATTGTATGATAGTCATGAATTTTATTGTACAGATTTTTTATGAATATTATTTGACTAATACTTTTGTTAATCCTGTGTTATTAAAACTTCCCCTTTATGGACTATGGGAAACCCTTTATTGTGAGGTCACAATTATTTTTTTGGAGGGAGGAAAACTGAGAAATCAAAATATTTGTTTGTTAATCTTTTCCACACACACACACACACACACACACACAAAAAAAAAAAATCTGTGTAGTCCAAATTGTATATGTTTATGATAAAGCAACAATCTGTAGGTTGTTGTGTGGTTAAAGTATCGTTTTATACATTGTATATGTTGTTGTTACTAACTTACAGGTAGCAGTTAGTTTTCGAGAAAGTAATTACATTTTGTCAAATGTAAGATGTACTGGTGGGTTGCAGAATGACTGTTAAATTTAGGTAGAATGATAGTTAATCAAGTCGTTACTTCTTGATCCCTGTAACTGTGTTTGCACCTCTAGTACTCTGTGCAAGCAAGTAGTTTGACAATTCACATGGACTATACTGAATGACTAGGAACTTACAGATTTCTTTGACCTATGAATGACGAGACGTCATTTAAGACATAGGGGGAGTATGTAACCAAGTGTATATTTTCTACAACAACTTGTGTTTTAATGTTTTAACTTGATTTTGTCCTTTTGGTTCTTTTCGTTACTTCTTAATCCTTTCCGTTAATTGTGTTTGGCCATCACGTGATCAAACTCCCGCAAAATTCAGTTTTTTTATACAAGCCATCTTGTTCGACACTCTATGTAGTCAGATATTTTTCAGTTTATTTAAAACGATTTAATCTAGTCTATAGACAGTAGCAAGTCAGGTAAGCTAAGTATTAATGCAATGAACATCTCGTTTGAAATATGCAGTTGTGAGATTTATGACTGAAATATATATTACTGTATTGAGAGATGCTGTAATGTGTTTTCGCGATTTGTTCTAGCGACTCAAATTGGCAGCATAAATTATACTCTGTATTATCAAATATCTCTTGGGCTTGTGGTCAATTCTCCCTTATCTTCCTTTTAACCAAACCCTGCATGTCCTATTTACAGCTTCTAACCATCACAGTAGAACAGACGGGTGTGAGTGATGACCGTGTTGTGTCTTATGTCTTTGGCAGACAGTCAATTCCACAAGTTGGTAAGATAACCTATATTTTTATTACGGTGTGTACCATAGAGACCACTTATTATTTTAAAATTCATCTTGTCAATGGTATAATATTTGGTTAAATTCTATAGCACAAGTGACTTACACTGCATACTTAAAGTGGCATTTTTATAAGGATAACTTTTAGAGTAAAACCTTTTGAATTGTTGAGATGGTCTGAGAACAAGTCTGTAACATTTATTTTATCATACTTTTCCATTATTGATTTGCTGTAAAGTTGTGTTAAGTTATTTTTATGCAAGTTTATGTAAATTAAATGTAAATAATAATCAACCTGTAGATTGCTATTATGGAGGCTTGTGGTTTCATTAATCCACAGACTGGAGCCTTGTGAGAGCTGGTTGCTGTAAACAGACTGTTGCCCAGCTGTCTGATCATTGCCAACGACAGTGTAAGGAAGTTCCACTTATTTGACGTTTGGCATATTCAGCATTTGTGTTTGTTTTTTATTTACGTTTGTTTTTTTATTTACACATCTGTGAGAGCCTTCTAGCTCTACGAAAACACTCTTTGTAATAGTGACTACTTGTGTAAATTTAATTATATATGTAAACCCTCGGATTTCCTTGTCTTTTTATTGCTACCCACGCCATAGACAAGGTACATTAATAATACAAAGGAGAAAAATATTGTAAGTGCTTGTGGTTTGAAAATAATAATACGGAAAAGAAAATATTTCATATGTTTAAGGATTCAAAAGAATATCTTTATTTTTGAGAGATAATCTATTTTTCACAATTTTTCGCAAATTGAATACTCATCTTGTTCCACCTCAATTTAATTATTGATAAGCGACATTCTACGTAATAAACTAAACTTATTTAAGCATATCAATTTATGTGCAAAATGTTCATATTACACTCTTCTGAAATACCTCATTATGCATTTTTTGCTGTTTCAGCACAAGATAATTAAAATTCCAACATTCTTTTTTGTCCCAAAACTTCACCAATATGATCAGCAAACACCTAAGCCAAATAGCCCTACAAGTACATGTACAGGTAGATCTAATTTTTGCAATCTCTATTTTTCATCATACTGCTTTGACCAGCCTGATGACAAGGGGTAGGGTTGCTGACTTGTAACTCATACAAATCCTTGGCCTCTCACTGTGGGGGTGTAGCCGTGTTATAGGGAGAGAGTGTGTAAGTGGCCCGGTTGCTCAGGCATAGCATTCGACCTGTAAGCAAAGGGTCCCGAGTTTGAGTCCCCGACCGACTGCACGTTCCTCCCTATGCTACAATGGCGCCCAACGTAAATGATCCGCGATTGTTATGGTTCAGGTGCTGGAGGGTGCTTGTGGTCTGCACGTGGAGCTAATGGTCTGTGGAAATTTGAGGACAAATTTCAAGTTGCACTGGGTGTATATAACCGGGTGATCGGGAGAGAATGTGTAAGCGGTCCGGTAAGCTCTGTCAGTAGAGTATTCGGCCTGTTAGCGAAGGGTCCCGGGTTCGAGTCCCGGACTGGCTGCACATTTTCACCCTTTGTTACATGGGTATGATTTCTAGATGGGATAAAGGTCCTCTTCCAGTTGACTGGTGTGGCAGTGGTTCTACCCAGACATTTGACAATAGCTGGATGTTACTATAATGGCTAATATAACTGAACATACAGCTAGCATGTTCTACTTTACATTGATTTTGTGTCTTCCTCCATCATTAATAGTTATATGTTGGATATTGGATCATTTAAGTGTCACTGCAATTTGTTACTTTTTCCAGTAAATGACAGATAGCATAGAACACATCTATTTACATTTTATTTCATCCGAACTGCTTTACAGGTAAAGATTACTAAGTGTCATACCTAAGAAAATCAGTAAATCACTGGATTGAGGTGTTTGGTAGACAGAAACAAATATCATTAGATAGCTTGACCAGGATATTCCAGGAGTGATGGCAGATTCTAGTCATTTGAGTGGGTTCTACTTGATCTAGTATTTCAGAACAAGTCACATGACAAGCAAGTAGTTTATTGCGTTTTTTTAATGTGTTGTAGGAACAAACTATGCCTATAGTAGCGATGGTGAGCAGTACTACCGGTGCACCAGAGGCCAGCTTGAAAACCTTTTCCCTTCAAGTCCTTTACCTGAACTGGAAGTTGAAACCTTGTGGTGAGAGGGAATAGGCCCAAAAGGAGTCAGAGGAGTTATGCCCCTTGTCCATTGACAATCCCTAGTTCTTAGTTCTTGGTTCTAATGAAAGCATTCATGTTGGGAAGATTATGACAGTGCAGTTTTTATAAATGGAGAAACATTGAAAACAAATACATTGGGAAACATTACAGGTATTTTTACTTTCCATTATAAAGTTTTTAAACCGAGTTAAAAATAATAGTAAACTAGTTCATGATTTTGCATATACTCTTTTCAGTTACACAAACATTTGCTCAAAAGCTGCCAACCAAAGTCCCAAATCTGATTATATGAGACCCCCATCATTAAGATTTTGTTAATCACTACAGAAGAAGCCCCTTAGGTAGATGATCAGCGATAAATAAAGTAAAAAGTGGATGCTCCTACTGCAAATGAAATGTATACGGTTATGAAGGCAATGCTAAACATGTTTTATTTATACATCTCAGCATGCAGTGTATACTGTTTGTATTTCTTTACAGACATGTAAAAGTAACAATCATAGCAGAACGTTTTATATAAAGCTTGTTGCTTGTCAAAATAAAGGTATTTCTTAAAAGATTACGTTGCTTTGTTCTTTGAAGTATTATGCACCAACATAGACCTGATCCTGACCCTAAATTTATCCTCACTCAGTAATGATCATAAAATAAGATACATTTTCCTCCTGTCACTATTTCCAAAAAAGAAAGTGTTGTGTTAATAAATAACAGTTTGTTTATTTCTGTGTAATGGTCAGGATAAGCTGCATGTTGGTGCATAATTTCACCTTAGTGTACGCTTTTATTATTTGAAAAAGGTTAGACATATCATACAAAAATCATCTTTTCCACATAACTTTAAGTGTAAAAAGGGAATTAAAAAATGAAGTAGGCATAGCTAACAAAAAACACAACATATTTGATTCCAAAAGGCATTACATCATTTTTATACATGTGAAAAGCCATTGTTAACTAAAAAAACAGGCTATAAACTCTTTCTTACAAATGTAATAAAATAATCAGTAGACTGCAGCATGAATTTAAAAAAGTGTTCATTGTCATTTTAAAAGATTGCATCGTTTGTAAACATGTCCACACATGGAAGAATCCAGCTCTGTAACGATCCACTGAATGTCCTGGAAAAAGAGGAGTCTTTAAGCATAAGATTTAAGCATTAACTATTTATGTGTGTATAATACACAGGAATATTTACCTTGTGCAATAAACTAGCAGACCCCGGATCTGGTAGAGCAATCTGTAGTGCGTCGCTCCAGGTACGACAGGCTCAGGTTCGATCCCGGGTCGCGACATACCAGCCGTTAAAATGGTAGTGGTGTAGCTCTCTTGCAAACGCTGAAGCAAATATAAGGGTAGTTCCACCACTGGTGTCAGGATAATGTTAGTGGGTTTGGTATTATGCCAGGTGTTCACAACATGGTATATACAGTGAAGGCAGCGCCATATATGCATCAAGTGGGCACAGTCTTTAGATAATGCTAATGTGAATATTATCACCAAATAGTCAGTTTGGTCTGCACACACAGGGGTGCAAGGATAGCCAGTCTCCTGCAGGACAATAAGTGATGGTCGGCATTGTGTGCCTGGGGGCTAACAGTAAATAGGTCTCCGAGCAGCAAGAGATTAACTAAATAAAGACAGAATAAATCTTTGAAGGTGGCAAAATAAGTATAAAGAATGCTTACACATATTTTTATTTTTCTTCAGCAATCATTGTGTCCATCTAGACTCTTCTTAGACCTCTGACAAGACTCCAGTCTTTTTCTTTCCTACTACTTATCCTCTTGCCCAATCTCCATCTTTTATTATGCCTTATCTTTAATTTCCATTGGTGTCACAATTGAAGACACCAAAGAAAGAAAAGAAAGTCCTGTTGACACAAATGCGAAAGTTTTTGTTTAAATACATAGAGACAATGTTCTTTACAGAGGTACCGTTAAGAAAAACCTCAAAATTAAGCAAGGAAGAGCCACTGCTGGCATTGGTACTACAATAAAGTTTAGGGGAGTTACAGTCAAACTGGCCACATTACACATGCAATTTAAAATATATAAAGAATATAATAAAAAAAGTAGTAAAACTTAAAAACATTTAATAAAAATATTAAATAGACTATATATGGTGCCAGTTTCACCAAAATTCTCAAATAAACTGGTCAATTTGACTTTATGGTCAAAATCTTTTCGCACTCCAGTAGTACTGTTAAATAAGTGCAATAATATTGAAAGAATTATGGCCTTGTATGCTAGCTTGCACATACAGTAGCGATGACATGTATCCCAGTTTGTTTTCTCAAAATATTAGGTCAAGCTCATGTGTAAAAATTATAGACTTAAAATGTAATAAACAATGCTTATCATTTCTGCTCGTGGCCTGTACAAATACGACATTGTTAAACAATATCCTTTAGCAAATGTGTGCTTTAAGATTCACCGTATTCATGAACATCAGTAAATAAAGCCGACTTTTTCATGATTAGTGACTAACAATAAGGTTTCGACACTTGCTTTCTCTTTGGCCTCATCGTCAATCATAATAAAACATAAAATAACTAAACATTGTGTAGAATTAAGTAAAACTACTAAATATTTAATGCAACACAAACAAAATGTAGTATTTTTAGGATTTAATAGGCAATGGCATTCAAACAATATATATTAAAAACCGAATAAATTTTATAATAAATGTACACAAATCGCGATGTTATAGCTACTGTGCAATCTCTCGTAAAGGGCATGGAGACTGCTCAAGTTGTCTCGCCTATATAGGGCTCAACTGGAGAGATAAAATCCAACAGTGACTGTCCAATGGTGGCTTTAATTCACTGTTTCATACAGACTCAACTACCTGTCTTGTCATCGTGTAATTTAAAAGCAATGCAAGTTCTTGACTGTAAATGGTCAGTTGCAAGCAATGCAATACAACGAAGTATTCCCGGCTTGTAACCATCAGCAATGCATTTTCTGATAAGTTTTATAATGAGGTCAGAAAAGTTATCGAGACCCTGGATTTTCATTAACTTGTATAAAACATTTCCATAAAATGCAGGATGGCTTATGCCTTGTTGCAGGAGTGTTTTCATGCTGCTATTATACTTTGAAGCAATAAAATCATTGCGGTGAAAGGTCTTAGAAAACGCCTTCCTTAATTTGTGAAATCGAAAGCCTTGTTGTAAAAATTTAGAAGAAATAAACCGGTTTTTAGCATTGAAATATTCTACTTTAGTACAAACTTGTGCAAACCTTGTAAGTTGTAATATGTAAATACCATAGGAGGTAGCACGCGGTGAATCTCTGTCAGGGTGTGGATAATTCACAACAATAACTTTGAAATCATCTCTCTCGTTATAGATTTTAGTAGAGATGTTGTCATTGGAAACAGCGATCTCAATGTCTAGAAATGCTGCATGAAAATGTCAGTTATTTGCTTTATTAAGGGTAAGTTCTGGAGGGTAAATCAGATATATCATTTGAGAAAAGAAAATATTATCTATAGTTAGAATATCGTCAAGATTGAATTGAAAGCCTCTATAATGTGGCTTTTGTTAGAAGAAGATACAGTTAACATGAAATCACGTTCAAAGCAGTATAAAAACAAATCTGCAACAATGGTCACAGTTGGTTACCATAGGTATACCAAGTCCACATAGTACACGATTATAGGAAAGTGTTGGTAAAAAGGGCATTATTTTCATGACATGCAATGTATAGACGTTGCTCTCGAGCAAATGTTTTCTCAATAAGAGCAATCAATTTCGCCTTAATTAATTCAGGAAAAGATGTGTACAGCGTAGAGAAATCGTAAATATTATCTGAAGAGCAATGAAAGTTCAAAGTACGAAACTTGTCTAATAAGAATATAATTATGACAAAGTCCTATGAGCATTGCAACATATACCAACTTTTGAAAAGGCGCAGGACAGAGGTATTCAAATGCAAGCCAAACGTAAAAGTAAGAGAAAATCTGTGATGAGTCATTAAAGTAAAAGAGCAAACAGTTACCGCGCTAAAACCAATCTAGCAAGCACATTGTCCAGCGGTAGTACACAACGTGTGAAGTGAAAATATTCAAGACAGCATGCACTAATAAATTTTTTTAAGTAAACAGACAGAAATGTCGTTGTAGTATGCGAAATGACTATGGTCAAATTTATATTTGTAATGCTATTTAATGAAGAAATGTATTCCATATACACGAGAATTCAGACTTAATATATATTGCAGCGAAGAATGCTACACAACTCGCTCCAAACCAACTCGCGTCAGGGAAAATTCGTACCAATATTGAACAACTCAAAAAATAAATAAATAAAAATTACACACGGTAAACAACAATTAACTCCCACCATAACAATTAACAGCTAACAGCCAATATCAGCACTCGTAGTTTAACTCGCACTACAGCGTATACAAGGGGCGAGCTGTCATATATTAGTACGAACTACAGCTGGTGCGAAATGCGAATTGAAACCTCTGGTGGAGGATATAGATTGTCTGACTAGGCATTAGGATTTAAGGCAAAACCTAACTGCAAAACCAAACTGTTCAAAATAATAGTTAGTATTAGTTACGTGACATATTATTAACTTAGTAGTTTAACCATTTAACCTTTAAAATGACGGGTTTTATGCATTATTTTGTTTGATTCAACTGAAAGAACTATAATGTTATTTGGTTATAAAAATCTCCCGAATGTATAAAATACACACACTTATCGTATTTCATTTAAGAGCAAGAAATTATGAACTAAAGTTAGTACAGTCAACTCTCGTTATCTCAAATTTCAAGGGACCGTAGAAAATAGTTTGAGATATCCGAAGTTTGAGTTATCCGAATTTAAGGATAGTTTGTGTAAATCTTAAAAATATTACCTGCTACACGATGACTGGTAATGACTGAAATTCCTTGTCATACCTGCCACTGTAAACTAAGTTTCTGCAAGTTTGTGTGGTTTTGCATGTTTAAAGTGTAATAAGATTTTTTACAATGTAATTTTATATTCTTCTTTTTATTGTAACGCGACCTCTCATTTTATTTACACGTTGAGAAGGTCGCGTCAACAAGTTCTGAAAAACTGTTACAACAACAAGTACAAACTGAAACACTTTAATCAGCGTTCATTGATTACCGAAATTATTGTTCATTAAATCAGCTAATTAAATAATAATAGATTAACCTCTTCTCTCAATTACGTGACATCCTGATTGCCGATAATTGGTGATAAAACTCGCGCCCAAATCTTCGCGAGTTTCACGGTAGGTGTGAAAATCACTATTGTTGCCGTTTTGCATCTTATAGCAATTTGAAGTTTGAGATAGACCAACTGATTTCAACAGTTTTATACGTGTGGGGACAAAGAATTTAGTTTGATATATCCGATAATTTGACACATCCGAATTTGAGTTAAGCGGAGTCGAACTATATAGAAACTATAAGGAAAAAACAGGACCGTAGAAAACAGTTTGACATAACCGGAAATTTGAGATAACCGATTTTGATATAACGAGAGTTGACTGTATTTTAAATTATACAGACATTTTGTTGTTATTTTTTTTAGCGATTTTGTCACGGGTAGGCCTTTTTCCGATCCCGCCAAGGTCGACAGAGTGGAAATGTGACATCACTTCTTCTTATGCATCTGAAAGATGATTAAACCATCTTTAGAGTCTTGAAGAGACTTTGGCTCTATCTTGGGGCTGACTGCCTGAAAATTGTCTCTAAATTTGGCTGAAAATCCTGAAAGAAAACCAACGGATTTTGGTCGCGGATGGGCCTCTTTCCAACTCCTAGAAGGCCGACATAGAGAAAATGTGACAATACTTCTTTATATACATCTGAAAGACGATCGAACCAGAATTCGAAGCCTGAAGAGATTTTGGCTTTATCTTTGGGCTGACTGCCTTACAAATGTCGCCTTATTTGGTCAAAATAACAAGAAGAATAAAACACGGATTTTTTCTAGGATATGCATCTTTTCGACCCGGAAAATGCCGACATAGAGGAAACGTGACACCACTTCTTTATTATACATCTGAAAGAAGACCAAAATCAGCTTTCGACTCCTGAAGTTGTTTTGGCTCTATCTTGGTGATGACTGCCTTAAAAATGTCTCCGTATTTGGTCAAAAATCTGCAAAAAAGCGTATTTCTGGTCGCGGACAGGACTCTTTTTCAGATGCATCCGATAGAGGATCAAACCATCTGTCCTGAAGAACCGTTGGCATCATCTTGGGGATGACTGCCTGAAAAAGGTCTCCGTGATTGGTGAAAATTCTGCTCTGCCAAAAAAAACGGGTTTTTTTGTCGCAGATAGTCCTCTTTTCGACCCCGACAAGACCAACATAGAAGAAATGTGACACCAATTCTTCATATTCATCCGAAAGAGGATCAAACCAGCTTTCGAGTCCTGAAGAGCCGTTAGCTGCATCCTGGGGCTGACTGCCTGAGAATGTCTCTATAGCTTGTAGGAAATCTGCTGAAACGCGGATAGGCCTCTTTCCGACCGCAACAAGGCCGACATAGAAGAAATGTAACATCTCTTCTTCATATGCATATGAAAGACTATCGAACCAGCTTTCGCCTTCTGAAGAGCCTTTGGCTCCATCTTGGGGCTGACTGCCTGAAAAATGTCTCCGTAATTGGTAAAAAATATAAAAAGAGGGATTTTAGGTCGCGGAGAAACCTCTTTCCGACCACGAATCCAACATAGAACAAATGTGACACCACTTGGTCATATGCGTCTGAAAGTGGATCGAACCAGCTTTCAAATCCTGAAGAGCTTTTGACTCTATCTCGGGGCCGACATCCCGAAATGTATCTGCGTAGTTGGGAACAATCGCAAAAAAGCGTACTTCTGGTCGCGGATCGGCCTCTTTGAGACACCGACAAGGCCGACAAACAGAAAATGTGACACAACTTCTTCATATGCATCTGAAAGAAGATTGAACCGGGTTTTGACTGCTGAAGAGCTTTTGGCTCTATCGAGAGGCTGACTGCCTGAAAAATGTCGCCGTATTTGGTCAAAAATCCTAAAGAACCAACGGATTTTGGTCGCGGATGGGCCTATGTCCGACTCCGACAAGGCCGACATAGAGGAAATATGACACCATTTCCTTATAAACATATGAAAGAGGATCGAGCTAGAATTCGAAGCCTGAAGAGATTTCGGCTCTATCTTAGGGATGACTGCCTAACAAATGTTGCCTTATTTGGTAAAAAATCCGAGTTTTTTTTAAGTATAGTACTCTTTCCGGCCTTTGATAATGTCGACAAAGAGGAAATATGGCACCACTTCTTTATAAACATCTGAAAGAGGATCGAAGCAGCTTTCGAATCCCGAAGAGCTTTTGGCTCTGTCTTGGGGATGACTGCCTTAAAAATGTCTCCGTATTTGGTCAAAAATCTGCAAAAGGGCGTATTTCTGGTCGCGGATAGGACTCTTTCAAACTGAGACAAGGCCAACCTAGAAGAAATGTGACACCACTTCTTCACGTGTATCCGAAAGAGGATTGAACCAGCTTTTAACTACTGAAAAACTTTGGGCTCTTTCTTGGGGATGAATGCCTGAAAAAGGTCTCCGTAATTGGTAAAGTATCTGCAAAAAAACCGGTCTTTGGTCGCAGATAGGTCTCTTTCCGACCTCGACAGTACCAACATAGAAAAAATATGACACACTTATTCATATGCATCCGAAAGAGAATCAAAACACCTTTCGAATCCTGGAGAGCTTTTGGCTCTATCTTGGAGATGACTGCATAACAAACGTCTCCGTATTTGGTCAAAAGTCCAACGAATGGTCGCTGATAAATTTCATTCCGACCCGCCAGGGCCGACATAGAGGAAATGTGACATCACTTCTTTATATGCATCTGAAAGAGGACCAAACCAGCCTTTGGGTCCTGAAGAGTGTTTGGCTTTATCTTGGGACTGAGTGCCTCAAAATGTCTCCGTAAGTGGAAGGAAATCTGCAAAAAGAAGATTTTTTGTCCCGTTTAGACCCCTTTCTGACCCCGACAAGGCTGCCATAGAGGTAATGTGATACCACTTCTTCATATATATCTGAAAACGGATCGAACCAGCTTTTAACTGCTGAAGAGCTTTAAGCTCTATCCTGGGATTGGCTTCCTGATAATTTCTCTGTATTTGGTCAAATATCTGCACACAAAAGACGGCTTTTGGGTCGTGGATAAGCCTCTTTCCGATACCGGCAAGGCCGACATAGTGTAAATCTGACACCACTTCTTCATAAAACATTTTAGCAAAACCTTTCAAACGAACAAAAAATGTTTGCATTAACTCTTTAATCGCTGTTCACATACATACCTGATCAATAATGTTTATCGTCGTTTTTGATGCTATACACTTCTGATTTCTCAGAATGAACTTGTAGATCCAATTTTTTACAATAAAAGAATGACTGAGAGAGAGAGAGAGAGAGAGAGAGAGAGAGAGAGAGAGAGAGAGGAGAGGGAGAGAGAGACAGAGACAGAGACAGATAGACAGATAGACAGACAGAGACAGACAGATAGAGAGACAGAAACAGACACAGAGAGAGACAGAGAGAAACAGAGACAGAGAGACAGAGAGACAGAGACAGACAGAGACAGATAGAGAGAGGAAGAGAGAGAGAGAGAGACAGAGACAGAGACAGAGAGAGACAGAGAGAGAGAGAGAAACAGAGATATAGAGCAAAGATGTAACATTGTTGATAATATTACTCAATAACACACTTAAATAGTGATTGATATATAGAATGATTGGTAGTCGAAAGACCTAAATTTATAAGGAATAGAACAAAGAGAAGTGTTTTGTTATTTAGTATCGTTTGGAAATAAGATATAGCATTAGACAAAGCAAACAAACATGTAACTTGTTTGGTTTGACTCAAACTTTCCCAAATACATGTGTATGTAACTATTTGTTTACAAACCTTACACGTTTTAGACTATTTTTTCCATTTTCTGTGCTTTATAAAAATTACGCTCATGATAGCCCAATGATTTATTTCAGAGTTGCCCAAATGTTCTATCAAGTATTTTTGCTGGTGCTTCAAAACATAAAATAATTTCACTGAATGGTTTTAAATTGTTTGCACTTTGAATGTAACAGATAACGAATTTGTATCAAATTCAGCACTATTCACACAATTAAATAAACAAAATTAAAACTAAAAACTACACATGTTTCCTTCTTTATCTGGCAGAATATAGCAGAGATAATTGTTGAAGTAAAATAGTAGGAAGAAAGGAATATTGACCATGCGTGTCCATATAGGATTAGACCCATCAACGCTCGGTTTTGAAGTGTTTTAACCCTAATTTTACTATTATTTAGAGGGCTTTGTCGGGGTCGGAAATAGGCTTATCTGCGACCAAATATCGCTTTTGCCTATTTTCAAACAAAATACGGAAGAACTTTTGAGGCAGTTAGGCCCAAGATAGAGCCAAAATCTATGCAGTAGTCGAAAGATGGTTCGATCCTTTTTCGGGGGTATATGATGAAGTAGTGTCACATTTCCTCTAGCCTATGTCCGGATTGTCGGCCCGGAGAGAGACCTTTCCCAGACCAAAACAAATCCGCCTTTTCCCTTATTTTCGACCATGTATGGAGACAGTTTCCAGGCAGCCAGCTCCAAGATAGAGTCTACGGCCCTTCAGGAGTCGAAAGCTGGTGCATCTGTAGAAGTTTGGTCACATGACCTCTATGTCGGTCTTGTCGGGGTCGGAATTATGCACTTTTTTGATCCGAGAAAAAAAAATCCGTTTTTTTTTCTTATTATTTTTGACCATTGTACGGGGGCATTTTTCGGGCAGTCAGCACGAGCCCTAGGCTCTCTAGGAGTCGGAAGATTGTTTGGATTTTTCGGATGCATATGAAGAAGTGGTATCACATTTCTTCTATGTTTGGCCTTCTACGGGTCGGAAAGAGGTCTATCTGCGAACCAAAATCGGCTTTCTTTGCATTTTTTTACCAATTACGGAGACAATTTTAGGCAGTCAGCCACACGATAGGCCAAAGGCTCTTCTGGACTTGAAAGCCGGTTCGATCCTCTTTCAGATGCATATGAAGCAGTGGTGTCACATTTCTTTTATGTCGGTCTTGTAGGGACGGAAAGAGGCCTATCTGTGACCAAAGATCGGCTTTCTTTGCAGATTTTTTTTACCAATTACGGAGACATTTTTCAGGAGGTCAGCCCCAAGATGCATATGAATAAGTTGTGTCACATTTCTTCTATGTTGGCCTTTTCGGGATCGGAAAGAGGCCGATCAGCGACAAAAAAATCCCCTCCTGCCGATTTTTACCAATTACGGAGACATTTTTCAGGCAGTCCGCACCAAGATAGAGCCAAAGGCTCCTCAGGACGCGAAAACTGTTTGATCCTCTTTCGGATGCAAACATGTATGAAGAAATGGTGACACATTTCTTCAATGTCGCCCTTGTCGGGATCGGAAAGGGACCTATCTGCGACTAAATACAGACACATTTTTAGGCAGTCAGCTCAAAGTTAGAGCCAGAGGCTTTTGAGGACTCGAAATTTGTTTGATCCTCTTTCAAATGCATAGAAAGAAGTGGTGCCACATTTCCTCTATGTTGGCCTTGTCTGGGTGGGAAAGAGTCCGATCTGCGACCCTACAAAAACCCGTCTCCACCTACATTTGCTTCTGTATCCTCTTTTACTCCTACATTGTTTTAAAAAGAGAATAACCTCAACCCCCAATTCCCAACCCCCAACCACAACCCATTTACTCCGAAAAGTAATTTTATTAGAGGAAACATTATTCTTGTTGAACATTCGTGTTAATTTGTTGAACTAACGTTTACACCTATTACGTTCAGTATTTAATCTTAATCAGCTGATTTTTTTCTTTTCAAAATAAGCTACCTTCATTACATGTTTTGCGAACTGATTTAATCTTAAAATGAATAAAATAACTACTGTTGGGCATAAACTTTATTCATTATTTTATTATTCTAGATCTCTACATAATGAACGGTTTTTCCGGTTACATTTAAAGTTAGTATTTGATATAATAATAGTAATAATAATAATAATAATAATAATAATAATAATAATAATAATAATAATAATAATAATAATGATGATAATAATAATAATAATAATAATAATAATAATAATAATAATAATAATAATAATAATAATAATAATAGTTATATCTTGATTTTACGGTGGTTACTCATAAGCTATATACATACACACACAGCATATAATATACATCTTTTCTAACAGAGGCCTTCGACTAACAATAGAAATAAAATGTAAAATGTAACAATTGAAATACTTACAAAAATTACAATGAATTATACATCTTTTAGAAAGATCACATTCTAAAAAACAACATTTATCCTTTTTTTTCTTTGTATTAGCACTTAATCATATACATAAATTGGTACACAAAATGAAATAAATTGATAAGCATCACACATGTATGCAATTACATTCACGCTAGTTGTCTTATACATAATACGAATACTCAGAAACATAATGTCTACATTAGTTTAAATGTAAAATGGGTGTACATATAAAACGAGTATACCGGTATTAGAGAAAACCCCTGAATATTAATTTAAACAGCCACTCAAAGGAAAATATATGAATTATATAATTTCATGTAATGGTATTATACCAGCAAAGTAGTGCCATTATATATATAAGGTTTGCTAATTTTGCAATTTAAAAAAAAATGTACTTTCAGAGTAAATTGTTTTTCTTTCCTTGTAAATATATCACTGCCTGCTATCGCAGTGTTTCTAATAGGCATTTTTATATGAATTTTAAAAATATAAATATATTTTGACATTTTTATGTGAGTCGGTATTTCAATCCATAAATTTATACAAAAATATGAGAACATGTCTTTGTAATATTTTGTCCTTGGCCTATATTGCAAAGCAAGATCCTTGTTTGTCATAGATCTAAGTATATATTGCCCCTTGCATATATCGTTTGAAAACTTGATAATATCGAACATATAGTTTGGTATCAAGTAATGCATTGTTTTATATCCTAATACAGCCGCGTGATATTTACATCTATTTTGAAAATTTAAAACTTAATATACTTGGAATTGTTTTACACTAGGGTACCCTTTTGGTTTACATGAAATAATTCTCAGAAATCGTTTTTGAACAGTGTTAACTTTGTTGATTCGCGTAACGCTAGCCTTCCCCCAAACGGGACAACAGTAATCAAACATTGGCAAAATATTGGCGTTGTAGAACATTCGTTTCAATTCGTTAGTTAGATAGTCTTTGATGTGTTTTAACAGTATTATCTTTGAGTTAAGCTTTTTGCATACTTGTTCTATTTGTCGATTCCAGCTCCAATCTGAGTCTACATAAACTCCAATAATTTTCTGACAATCAACCGATCGTAAAACGGGGTCGTTAATCGTTAAATGCAGCAGCGGTTGTTTATCGTTGTCGCTCGCTGATCGTTTGTAAAGTTGACACAGTAACTGCATGCTAGGACCTGCTTGCCATCTATCTTGTCGTTTGCAGTTACCGCATTGGAATGGTCAGTCCGCAATATGGACCGACTGGGGTGCGTCCACGCGCTGATCTTTTCTTTGATAAGTTATGACGAAAGGAGTGACGTCATTGAAAAATAATGCCCACATAATGTTTAAAAGAGAGAGAGAGAGAGAGGGGGGGGGGTATTATTTCGATTAGCAGAACTACACAAAATTGTTGATTATAAATGAAAATAACTTGCTGAATTAAGAAAAAAATGACCAGAGAAGACTAAATGGTTGTAGGATCTTGCTCATGTGAAGATGTCGTCCAATGTCCATCAAAGAAAACACATGTAACAATCCTAATCGGATGAATTAAATGACAACATAGATTACTTGCAAGGGGAGATTTTTTACGACCGCCACACTGCACAAGTAACATTGTTGTGATCCTAAATAAGAATATATAAGACAAAGTCCTATGAGCATTGCAACATATACTTCTGAAGATTAAAATTTTAATTCCTGAATTTGCATACACTTTTCACAATATTTAACAACGTGATTAAGAATGGCTGAAGAGCAAGAAGTAAGGAGTTTTCTTGCTTTGATTCGATCTTGATACTAAATTTATGCACCATCTATTTATGTTTGTCAATGACTGTCTGAAAGTCAACGTTGGTGCTCGTGTAAGTACTGGTGGTGGATAAGTCGGCACTCAGTACATTTTTGTAGTATAGTCGTCAGACAAAAAGTGTTTGAAGCTTTGTCTGCAGGTACAAGAACAAATTTATCGTGAATATTTTGAAAGGACTGTTTAAGGCGTTTTACAGATAAAAAAACTCTACAAGGATAGTAGCGGTAGAATTTAACGCGATTTTTATTATCTTAAAATGGCTTTTTTTCCAGTATTAAGTGCTTCTGTATCAGTGTTTTCTCTCTTACACCAGCGATCGGCAGATTAATTGCATCAGCTTTTTGCAACAAGGTCAATGGGCTGAAACACATGAGTTGCGTGGTACTGTTTAGGTTTCATACACTTGCAGTCACTTTGCGTAATTCTTCTGTGGACATAAACACGTGTCTTCTATTTGCATGATAATATTTTATGAAACATACGTGTAGTCAAATTACATGATACAATTTAGTGCACATACACGTGTAGTCGAGTTGCATGGTACTATTTTCGGCACAAACACTTGAAGTAAAGTTACTTGATACTTTTTGGGCACATACACGATTAGGCAAGTTGCATGATACTATTTAGGACACGAACACATGTAGTCAAGTCGCATGATACTATTTAGGGCACGAACACATGTAGTCAAGATGCATGATACTATTTAGGACACGAACACGTGTAATCAAGTTGCATGATACTATTTAGGGCACGAACACATGTAGTCAAGTTGCATGATACTATTTAGGGCACGAACACATGTAGTCAAGATGCATGATACTATTTAGGGCACGAACACATGTAGTCAAGTTGCATGATACTATTTAGGGCACGAACACATGTAATCAAGTTGCATGATACTATTTAGGGCACGAACACATGTAGTCAAGTTGCATGATACTATTTAGGACACGAACACATGTAGTCAAGATGCATGATACTATTTAGGACACGAACACATGTAGTCAAGTTGCATGATACTATTTAGGGCACGAACACATGTAGTCAAGATGCATGATACTATTTAGGGCACGAACACATGTAGTCAAGTTGCATGATACTATTTAGGACACGAACACATGTAGTCAAGATGCATGATACTATTTAGGACACGAACACATGAAGTCAAGATGCATGATACTATTTAGGGCACGAACACATGTAGTCAAGATGCATGATTCTATTTAGGACACGAACACATGTAGTCAAGATGCATGATACTATTTAGGACACGAACACATGTAGTCAAGATGCATGATACTTTTAAGGACACGAACACATGTAGTCAAGTTGCATGATACTATTTAGGGCACGAACACATGTAGTCAAGATGCATGATACTATTTAGGGCACGAACACATGTACTCAAGTTGCATGAAACTATTTAGGACACGAACACATGTGGTCAAGATGCATGATACTATTTAGGGCACGAACACATGTAGTCAAGTTGCATGATACTATTTAGGACACGAACACATGTAGTCAAGTTGCATGATACTATTTAGGGCACGAACACATGTAGTCAAGATACATGATACTATTTAGGGCACGAACGCATGTAGTCAAGATGCATGATACTGTTTAGGGCACGAACACGTGTAATCAAGTTGCATGATACTATTTAGGGCACGAACACGTGTAATCAAGTTGCATGATACTATTTAGGGCACGAACACGTGTAATCAAGTTGCATGATACTATTTAGGACACGAACACATGTAGTCAAGTTGCATGATACTATTTAGGACACGAACACATGTAGTCAAGTTGCATGATACTATTTAGGACACGAACACATGTAGTCAAGATGCATGATACTATTTAGGGCACGAACACATGTAGTCAAGTTGCATGATACTATTTAGGGCACGAACACGTGTAGACAAGTTGCATGATACTATTTAGGACACGAACACATGTAGTCAAGTTGCATGAAACTATTTAGGGCACGAACACATGTAGTCAAGATGCATCATACTATTTAGGGCACGAACACATGTAGTCAAGTTGCATGATACTATTTAGGGCACGAACACATATAGTCAAGATGCATGATACTATTTAGGGCACGAACACATGTAGTCAAGTTGCATGATACTATTTAGGGCACGAACACATGTAGTCAAGTTGCATGATACTATTTAGGGCACGAACACATGTAGTCAAGATGCATGATACTATTTAGGGCACGAACACATGTAGTCAAGATGCATGATACTATTTAGGGCACGAACACATGTAGTCAAGATGCATGATACTATTTAGGGCACGAACACATGTAGTCAAGATGCATGATACTATTTAGGACACGAACACATGTAGTCAAGATGCATGATACTATTTAGGGCACGAACACATGTAGTCAAGATGCATGATACTTTTAAGGATACGAACACATGTAGTCAAGATGCATGATACTATTTAGGGCACGAACACATGTAGTCAAGATGCATGATAATATTTAGGGCACGAACACATGTAGGCAAGTTGCATGATACTATTTAGGACACGAACACATGTAGTGAAGATGCATGATACTATTTAGGACACGAACACATGTAGTCAAGATGCATGATACTATTTAGGGCACGAACACATGTAGTCAAGATGCATGATACTATTAAGGGCACGAACACATGTAGTCAAGTTGCATGATACTATTTAGGGCACGAACACATGTAGTCAAGATGCATGATACTATTCAGGACACGAACACATGTAGTCAAGTTGCATGATACTATTTAGGACACGAACACATGTAGTCAAGTTGCATGATACAATTTAGGACACGAACACATGTAATCAAGTTGCATGATACTATTTAGGACACGAACACATGTAGTCAAGTTGCATGATACTATTTAGGACACCAACACATGTAGTCAAGATGCATGATACTATTTAGGACACGAACACATGTAGTCAAGTTGCATGATATTATTTAGGGCACAAACACATGTAGTCAAGATGCATGATACTATTTAGGGCACGAACACGTGTAATCAAGATGCATGATCCTATTTAGGACACGAACACATGTAGTCAAGATGCATGATACTATTTAGGGCACGAACACATGTAGTCAAGATGCATGATACTATTTAGGGCACGAACACGTGTAATCAAGATGCATGATCCTATTTAGGACACGAACACATGAAGTCAAGATGCATGATACTATTTAGGGCACGAACACATGTAGTCAAGATGCATGATACTATTTAGGGCACGAACACATGTAGTCAAGTTGCATGATACTATTTAGGACACGAACACGTGTAGTCAAGATGCATGATACTATTTAGGACACGAACACATGTAGTCAAGTTGCATGATACTATTTAGGGCACGAACACATGTAGTCAAGTTGCATGATACTATTTAGGACACGAACACGTGTAATCAAGATGCATGATACTATTTAGGACACGAACACGTGTAGTCAAGTTGCATGATACTATTTAGGACACGAACACATGTAGTCAAGTTGCATGATACTATTTAGGACACGAACACGTGTAATCAAGATGCATGATACTATTTAGGACACGAACACTAGTAGTCAAGTTGCATGATACATATAATGCACATACAAATGTAATCGAGTTGCATTATATTATTTAGGGCACGAATACATGTACATGTAGTTGGTTATAAATGGCACACACATGCGAAGTAATTTTGATCTGGAAAAAGATGTTTCCAAAGATTATGTATGCGAGTCCATTTTAAATCTTATGTTTTCCTGTTTCCTCTCAGTGTTCAGTCCTGTTCAGTACCATGAAGTGTTTCGTTGTTTTATTTTGGTTTTAAATACATCGCAGCGACCACTTATGATCACTCTTCTGACGTGTCTATTTTAGTGGAAGAAGACCCCAGACAAATGTTTAAGTAGAACTACTGACTAATCACAGGTCAGCTAGAAGACCTTCTCTCATTACTCGACTCGAACCAACGCAGTGAGAAGCTGAGCAGAGCAGTTAGAGGATTTATACATCGGCGATTTTACCACTACGCCACGGGTGCCCAACACCATAAACTGAACTGTCGGTTTAACTGAAAAGGGACATCTTTCCCGTACAATATAAGGCAAACATCAGTATGTGGCTGTACCATTAGTTGGACAAATCTCAAACATATCACGGGGACAATGGTCGTAATCAAACAATGAAAAGTCAAACATGTATATGTCTTGAATCGCCTTAATAATGTTCATATGAACTTTCTTATACGCTTCAATCATTAGTTGTCTCTTTTGTAATTTTATAGCTCGCCACTCTTCAGGAGTCTGTTTCTCTAAGACCTGATACAATATCTGTATAAAGGTTTTTTTCTGTAATGGGTTTTTCAATACCGTAAAATTTGCTGCCATGAGCTCTTGTTGTGGAAATTTCCGCTTTATACTGATGTATCCATTGAGTTGAAATGTCCTCCACAACCTCTTAGCAACGTCTATCCTTTTAAAACATGTCTTATTATATGCGTTCTCCAGATCAAGATTATATGTCACCAACATCTCTATTTCCGACCGGGCTCTTTCCAGTGATGATTCATTGGAAATCAAATGTTGGAAACCAAACCTGGATAAGATCAGATTGGAGTCCCTAGCAAACGTTTCTTGCTTTCCGATAAATTCGTAATTCGCGTGGCATGGGCTACACACTCGATGGGATGGTTCCCAATGTTCATTAAAACTTTTAACGCGTCCACGTTTCGAAACAGATGTTAGAAACTCTTCAAATGTGAGATTGTTTGGACATTTCATTTGAAACTCGGAAATATTTTGCCGGACATCTCTTACAATCTCATGAGCGGCTGATCTCCAAAAGTCTGGCAAATAAATCTTGTCAATGTAAGCTGACCAAAGCCGAGAAAATGGATCTCTGGCAAACATAAACAGTCGGTCATTCGCAAACAGCGTTGTGTTTCTAGCCTTTGATTGTCTTATATTGGAAATTCGGCCATAATGCACAAAGCCTCTGTCAATGTCGGAAGGTTTAGCAATGTTTTTCTTCACCGGAACGTCAAACGCAATAAAGCGCATGAAGCGTTTCCAGCCGGTACATCCCACTTTCGGTGTGATGCAGTAAGAAAGCCGCAGGGGAAAATGGCTCCAGACAGTGCCAGTTGGCTTCAATTTCTTCATGTACTCTGTATTGGCCAGGACTTTGCATTTCTCTGATATCCGTTTCACCCGTTCTTCCATTTGCACTGCTGCTGGGCTCAATGTGGGTCTCGTGACGTTCTTGTCAGTAGTACATCCCGAAGCCGCCAACATGTTATCCAAGGGTCGTTTTAGCTGTAAACAAAAATGTGCTGTATGAATCATCTTCTAATTCAACATAAATACAATCACTGGCGGACAACGTTGATCACAACGATAAAAATCGTTGCAATATTATTAAATTTACCACAGTCACTGTCGATAAAAATATAAATAAAATATGATAAAGAAATTTAAATATGAAGAGTCAGTGCATATTTTAAAAGGGTTTGCTCGTTGTTGCTTCAAACAGTGATTAATTGTTCACATAAAAGAAAATTGTCTTGTTATAGTAAACATTTGAAAACATTAAATATGTGATAATGTACATATGAACTTATGTTTAAAACGACTGAAATTTTAAAGGCAGGATCAGAATTCTACGCTAACCTTTAATCATACTGTTTGTATTAACAAATCGTAGAATTAAATAGTTTGAATGTAAAACGACTCTACGCCTTCCCTTCCCGTTTAAAGCTAGTCAGAACTTCCATAATTCCCCAACGCGGAAGTAGGAAGTGCCCCCTTCGAGTTGTTTTAATGTAACCAGGAACTTGAAAACAGTTTCAAATGACCGTCGCTTTTTATGTTAACTTCGTCGAGATTGTTTATGTTTCATGGGTACTTCATTTGAGATCAGCAGAATCCTACTCGGGAATATAAATACTGGTCACTTGAAATAGATTCATCGTTTAAGACCATCGACGTTCTGTAGGCAAGCAAGCCGATTTCTTCCCAGTCAACAATAATCGGCTAATTTAAAACGTGCCAGTTTTGCAAAAAAAAAAAAATGTTTGTTTTATGTCATACAGTTTTTCTTGTCGATAATATAATTATCAGTATTGTACCACATTATTTCAAAGAAAGTTACATGGAAAATGAAAATGTTCATGAAGAGACTGATACAGGTATAGAAGATGTATTCTTTGATATACAACAATAAAACAACGGCAAAATTAATGTCCGTACGTATGTTCTTCATACAAAGTACATACCTTCACACCTACGCCAAAGCGCTAGCATATTGATCAGTAATTCAGATACAATACAGTATATAATTAGGATTGAATTGGTCATTGTGATCCATCTCATATATTTTTGTGGACTTTAAAAAAATGTTACTGTGCTTAAAAAAAAAACAATTTTACCACAAAAAAAGTAAACTTCACCAATTGGTAAAATGTACCGCCATTGCTAATGTGTTTCCTGTATTCTTAAACCATAAACCAGTAATGGGTTTGGCGTGAACACTAACATTCCCTTCGGTTGGATGCTTTCGTTTACAATGAAATACACGAACAAGGTCCCATGAAAGCATTCGTAAAATAATTGTTATAAACACATGTAGTTTCTAAAGCATTGCAGAAGTTGAGAATTTGGTGAAAGTTTTGTTTTACTTCCAGTTAGACATGATGTCGTTGTTGTTTTTAACGCATTCGACAGCATGCTGATAGATAGATAGAGAGAGACTTATTTCGGTAAATGTGTAAATAAACACGGAAAATAACATGTAAAAATCATAAACAAGGACACACTGATTACACATTAATAACAACATCAAGAAGTTATGTACATCGTTGTACAATGAATACAAATCTATATAAGGGATAACACACAAAAAAGCAATATTCTAGTATTTCGATTACCGTCCCTGATATTGGCTGCACGACGCACACCGCTATGTTAAAGTGAGTATAAAGGTGTCCCTGATATTGGTTGCACGACGCACACCGGTATGTTATAGTGAGTATAAAGGTGTCCCTGATATTGGTTGCACGACTCACACCGGTATGTTATAGTGAGTATAAAGGTGTCCCTTATATTGGTTGCACGACGCACACCGGTATGTTATAGTGAGTATAAAGGTGTCCCTGATATTGGCTGCACGACGCACACCGCTATGTTAAAGTGAGTATAAAGGTGTCCCTGATATTGGTTGCACGACGCACACCGCTATGTTAAAGTGAGTATAAAGGTGTCCCTGATATTGGTTGCACGACGCACACCGGTATGTTATAGTGAGTATAAAGGTGTCCCTGATATTGGCTGCACGACGCACACCGGTATGTTATAATGAGTATAAAGGTGTCCCTGATATTGGTTGCACGACACACACCGGTATGTTATAGTGAGTATAAAGGTGTCCCTGATATTGGCTGCACGACACACACTGGTATGTTATAGTGAGTATAAAGGTGTCCCTGATATTGGCTGCACGACGCACACCGGTATGTTATAGTGAGTATATAGGTGTCCCTGATATTGGCTGCACGACACACACCGGTATGTTATAAAGAGTATAAAGGTGTCCCTGATATTGGCTGCACGACGCACACCGGTATGTTATTGTGAATATACAGGTGTCCCTGATATTGGCTACACGACGCACACCGGTATATTTCAGTGTGTCTAAAGATAGCTCAGTTACAATTTACAAATATTTTCTAGCAAAGTTGCCTTCCTTTAGGTAGAAGTAGAGTACATGCTCACTTTATGTAAAGAGACATGTAATCCTGGGGCGAATGATCAGTCACTAGTAAAAATAACGGACCACAGTGTCCACTTGTTGAAAAAGAAACAGTCCACAACTTTTTGAGAACACATTATCTGACCAACACAATTTGGTACTGGTTCCAAAGAAATTCAAAGAAAGTAAACTCGCCTAAACCTACATATGTAAAGCTTCCATACATAAGACAGTGGTTACCTTGCCTTTAGAAGACAGGTGAGGGGCAATAGTAACGCCATGATATTTAATTTTCAACAAGTTAATTTTCAATAAGATTTTCATTAATATACATGCATGGAGTAATTTCTGTTAAGTTGAACAAGGGCTGAAATATCATTTACGCAGATTGTAAGTAAAAGGGTCCCAAGAATAGACATTGAGGAACACTTCAAACAACTTTTGTTTGAAAAGAAACATATTTATCAACTAGTTTTGTCTGTCAGGACACTCTTGTTGAATTCATTTAATAGCATTCAAACTAAGACCTACAGCCCTAAATTACATAATAAAAGAGTAACCGTATCAAAAACATTTTGCAAATCAAAAAGAACAATCCAACAAATTTGCCATGATCCATCTGAAATTTACTAACACCGATAAATTAATAAGACATGTATCGGTGGAAAAGCAGCGTCTAAAACCAGACTGAAAACACCATCACCTCGAACATGTGATATATAAAGCCCGATGTGAGAACATTTGCTTTATTAAGGTAAGTGCACTGTAACCAACTTCGTCAATATTCGCCACCTCCCGCACCTGCGAATTACGCCGAAAGAACCCGAAGGTTTTCTCCACCGTTACTATTTTTAGAAACACCAGCTAGGAGTTTTCCGAAAACGTGACGTCAAATTCTATGTTTCAACATAGCGGCTCGATCGCGTGATCGTCGTAGAAAATTTTAGTAAAATGTTATCCGCGGAGGATGGGGGAGTTGGGGGGGGGGGGGGGGGGGGGGGGGAGAGAGATTTGCCGGCATTAATGCCGATAATGCAGCGACATTTCTATCATTATAGCATAGAGGCACTTTTGTGGTGCCCAGGAACTGAACCCGACCGGTCCATTTCACTGACACCGACGAGCCAGGCGTAATGCTGACCACATAGTCCCAAGCGTTAGGAGGAAGTGGCCACTACTACCAACTTTAAAGTATTTGGTTTGACCTGGTCGGGGTTTGAATCCGCGACCTCCCTATCCATAAGCTGATGCTTTACCATTTGAGCTATTACGGCCGGTTGTTATCCATTTAAATGCAAACGACGATCGATGGGAAAACTAAGCAACAAATGTTATCTACCTCCATTTTATGTTCAAACTCGAAGGTCTATTCTATATGAGAATCAATTTTAAAACGGTGACCTTAATATATTTTCGAAATTCACAAAAACATCTTATTATAAAAACAAAGTTCTTATTCGCATCTTTTAACTGTTTTGTCATGATCAGAACAGGTTAACTTTAAGTACATCGAAAATCTACAGTGTACCTTGATTGGGATGCAAGGGGACAGACAATCGTAACACCTCGGCTAATGCTGTCTGCATCATCGCCGAGGAGTGCCGATGAAGGTCATTAGTTAGATAGGTGAAAGCGAATCTACACGAGCAAATGACCTCACGGGTCTGGCTAGCTGCAGGGGCCCGAGTGGCCTTAGCTACTGCTCGAATGGACAAGTATATCACAGTCAGGGGGCCTGAGATACCCGTGACTATCTTTACATGATTTACAAAATGTATGCGATTAGGCCATTTCTGAAGAAATAAAGTAGAGAAAATTGGTCCGGGCCGACTGGGGTCGGGTGGGTGACGTAAACTTCTTCGAAAATTGCACGTTATTTATCTGTGAAAGTTTGTAAACACGGGCTTAATAACAAAATATCTTGGTGCTATTAAAAGAAAAGGCAAGCATGTATATGAACAATTTGAAATTCAGATAAGGAGGTTTTAAAATGTAAAATGCATGGTTTTTGACGATTTCCGTCGCGGAGAACAGTGTATAATAAGGCTCACTGCAATGGTACTTCAAAACTAAGTCTGCTAGCATTGTACCACATCCATCCATGGTTTAGGAATTCGAGTTTGAGATTAGACGCCACTAAATAAGTTTGTTCTATATTCTATAGTGAATCGCGAAAAGTTGGAAACAAATTGCACCATGACCAAGTTATGATGGACCCCAATAACCATATATAGATGAAACGAGCTTTTTATTGTCTATCAGAAAGATACAGAAATAAGCCAACTTTTGCAACTTGTAAGAAGGTTCTGCTTCAAAGAATATAAATACCGCCAAATTGCCAATCGGTCACCCACAAATTTCAATGAAATATATACTTCCTGTAAAAGTGGACCAGTTCATTATTTTTGCATAGGTGTTCAAGACTTTGCTTTCTTTTTATTCTACATGGTTTCAGGTTCCTTTTGACACCAAAAGATTAAGATTTTTTTAAAATATTAAATTTAATGCCTAAACATACCAACAGACTGTTAATAAAGAGAAAAAGTCCATGTCATACATTCTACTTCCGGTCGGCATTTAGTGTTACCGCCCCTTTAATGACACAGTGAGGCACCTGCTATGAGGTGTTAGTGACTTTGGCAGCAAGTTAGTTAAACTTTATTCACGTTTCTTTTTCTCACGAAGGATTAGCTATTTTAGTTCTTTCGTTTTTTGTTAAGCTTGTATGATAACATAACACCCACAATAGAACATGAAGACCAAAGTGCACAGACCCTATAATTACTCACTATAGCCTTTTAAGAAGAATACGACAACGAGATTTATCGTATAATTAATATATCAAACTACTGCTAAACAAAGGCAAATACAAAAGATAATATAAAAAGTAACAAAACACAGAGACGAGATAAAACACATATTATAGAGAATGTGTCTAGCTGCCAAAATAAAACTCGCCTGTCCTAGTCAAGATACATTTCAATAGAAGGCATTTACAACATTTCTTTGTCCACCGGTTGTTTTTTATCGTCTTTTTTATAGCACATTGAAATCAACCACACTCTATCAATATGGACGTTCTTTCGATTTCTTCGGTTTTGGTCTAGTAGAAGAAAAGTGATTGTTCATATTGAACAACGCAAATCAGTGGAAGTATGACAAGAGTCTATGAGCACGTTTCGCAAAGAAAAAAAAATAGGAAGAGCAAACATTCCTTTATAAGCGTGATAAGAGATGACAGTAAAACGAAAAACATATTTTCATCATTTTAAACGGTAAAAGCCGATTTGTATTTGACTTGATGAATATCATAACCGTAACTTGAAAAGTTACGCAAATTACAAGATTGAGGAAGAAATTATTTGCTTGAATTAGAGATAAATCACAATAAATGGAGTTCTGTGGGTTGTGTAGTAGCAAGCTCATTGATAAATGAAATTGAAGTGTAAAAAAGTAGTAATGTAATCATGAAAGCCAAATAGGACAAAGTTCTATGAGTATTGAAACAAAAATTAACATTTGAAATAGCAATTGATAAAAGTATACACACGTCAGTTAAATTTTCATGTGACAAACTCACTGAGACATTTCACAAAAATAGATAATACCAACAGTTACCGCCTTTGAGCGGTCAATTGACGAAATGGAAGACCTGGGTGCCAAAAAACGGTTCACAGATTGTTGACTTCAGTTTGACTAAGAAATATTTACGCAAAACTAACCGGACAACAGACAGTCGTATAGCTTGGTATGACCGCTGTGGTGGTGGGAGTGGGCCGGAAAATTGTGTTTCTAGATCGTTCTAGATGGTTTTTTGGAGAGGTTTCGGTGTCAAAATATAATTTCATTTTAAGTAAAATATGATGTTGCAGTCATATAAATATTAAATCTTCCTTACGACCATTTTTGTAAAATTTGATCCACGCCATTTATTTATGCAAGAAAGAAATCAGACGTTTTATGCATACGTATTTTTATCATTGTGTCTTTAAGCAAAGCGTCATGATTTGGAGAACAAATATTGTATTTAAGCGAGTTTGAGAACTTGAAAACAAGTAATAATTAAGTCACAAGTGTCTCTCTAATTTTTCTCTTTAAGTTCAATGACTTAACAAATGTCAGAGCCCATGAAATAGCGACTAGTAAGTCGCCCTATCAACAAAGATAAATATATTGTCTGTCAATAAAATGAAGTAACCCTTGTATATCTAACGAAATATAAATGCTAAGACTGGTAAAAGATAAAAACCATTTTAATTCTGATAAACTCCTAAACCAGATACTACCAAGATATGATCATCGTGAGGGTGAAATTATCTGAAGGAAAAAACTTGTCCAATCCCAGAAGCTACTGAGAAGTTACGAAATCGATTAAGCAGTTTTACACGTAGTTATTTTTTGTTTTATGTTGCGAATAGGGGTACTAGTTAATCGCAATAAATATGCACCATGCCCCTACTAGTGTAAAATTTGTATAACAGATTTAATCTTTCTGTGTTGTCAACTTTTGAGGACAGTGTGTGGCAGCTACGCGCCTGACAGACCGAATCGCACTGGTAAACATTATATATATATGTCGATAAAAGAAACAAGATATAATTATAATGCCAGGTGTGTGTATGTGTTTGTGTGTGTGTGTGTGTCAGAGGATCATGTGACTGAGTTTGACTCCACAACCTACCTCGTGATGTTATTCTTCAAGCATTTTTTCTTAAAAATGCTCTATATGCTGTCTACCACCTGCAGTTTTTGATTACTAGCTCAATTTAATTGAGTTCTACCAGTTCATTTGTCGTGTGTGTGTGTGTGTGTGTGTGTGTGTGTGTGTGTGTGTGTGTGTGTGTGTTTGTATGTGTGTGTGTTTGTATGTGAGTGTGTGTGTGTGTGTGTGTGTGTGTGTGTGTGTGTGTGTTTGTATGTTTGTGTGTGTGTGTGTTTGTGTGTGTATGTGTGTGTATGTGTGTGTGTATGTGTGTGCTTGTGTGTGTTTGTATGTGTGTGTGTATGTGTGTGTGTGTGTGTATGTGTGTGTTTGTATGTGTGTGTGTGTGTGTGTGTATGTGTGTGTGTGTGTATGTGTGTGTGTCTGTATGTGTGTGTGTGTGTATGTGTGTGTTTGTATGTGTGTGTGTGTGTGTGTGTGTTTGTATGTGTGTGTATGTGTGTGTTTGTATGTATGTGTGTATATGTGTGTGTATGTGTGTGTGTGTGTCTGTATGTGTGTGTGTGTGTACGGTGTGTATGTGTGTGTGTGTGTATATGTGTGTGTTTGTATGTGTGTGTGTGTGTGTGTTTGTATGTGTGTGTGTGTGTGTTTGTATGTGTATGTGTGTGTGTTTGTATGTGTCTGTGTGTGCTTGTATGTATGTGTGTGTGTGTGTTTGTATGTGTGTGTATATGTGTGTGTGTATGTGTGTGTGTGTGTGTGTCTGTCTGTTTGTGTGTGTGTGTGTGTATGTTTGTGTGTGTGTGTGTGTTTGTATGTGTGTGTGTGTTTGTATGTGTGTGTGTGTATGTGTGTGTGTGTGTTTGTATGTGTGTGTATGTGTGTGTTTGTGTGTGTGTGTGTGTGTGTGTCAGAGGATCATGTGACTGAGTTTGACTCCACAACCTACCTCGTGATGTTATTCTTCAAGCATTTTTTCTTAATAATGCTCTATATGCTGTCTACCACCTGCAGTTTTTGATTACTAGCTCAATCTTCAATTGAGTTCTACCAGTTCATCAGTCGTGTGTGTGTGTGTGTGTGTGTGTGTGAGTGTGTGTGTGTGTGTGTGTGTGTTTGTATGTGTGTGTGTGTGTTTGTATGTGTGTGTGTGTGTTTGTATGTGTGTGTATGTGTGTGTTTGTATGTGTGTGTGTGTGTTTGTATGTGTGTGTATGTGTGTGTTTGTATGTGTGTGTGTGTGTGTGTGTGTTTGTGTGTGTGTGTGTTTGTTCGTGTGTGTGTGTTTGTATGTGTGTGTATGTGTGTGTTTGTGTGTGTGTGTGTGTGTTTGTATGTGTGTGTATGTGTGTGTTTGTTCGTGTGTGTGTGTGTGTGTGTTTGTGTGTGTGTGTGTGTGTGTGTGTGTGTGTGTGTGTGTGTGTGTGTGTGTGTGTGTGTTTGTATGTGTGTGTATGTGTGTGTTTGTATGTGTGTGTATGTGTGTGTGTGTGCTTGTATGTGTATGTGTGTGCGTGTTTGTTCGCGCGCGTGTGTGTTGTTTGCCATGCATAAAGTTGTTTACATGAGGAAACTCTAGTTAAGAGTTGAAAACGTGATTTTCTACACAAAAAGTAAACAGGACATGACCAGGTATCTGGTTCCCACAAATGACAAGCCGGGTCAAAGACCTCTGCTCAATGGGACCCTGCTACAGCGCTATTGAGAGCGTTTCGCGGCCGAAATACTACCCGTTAGTATTTGCTGTTTATCCGACGTTCTTTTGTGATTTTGTATCACTAAAGCTCGCAATGTCCTCCCTTGTTTGGCCCCAGTCATGGTTTGAATTACATGTAATTTGAGTAATATCAATTAAAAATAACCTGTAGCTATTATGGCTGACTGATGGTCAACAGGGTGAGCAGCGTCGCTGTCTTATAACTTTCTAGCCTCTCTCCAGGCTGGCGAACGTACTTTATACATGTGATGAGTTGATCTGCATATGTGGTTCTACCTAGTAACAGTCTGTGGTCTTCTTCAAACATTATAGGCTGGACGCATTTATACTTGTTTATTTGTTGTTATTGTTGTTTGTTTGTTTGTCGTTTACCCATCAATATTTTGGTTATCCATAGTCATTTTTATCATCTTATTTCGAATAAAATGTTAATATCAATGTCAAATGATGAGACTATTGATTTTACTTAAAGGATATACTTTTAAGTAACACCTAATGACAGAAGGAGAATTCGTGAAGATTTCATAAAAGATGACTTAAAATATAGGTGAGGACACACCAGCACACTTATCTTTACTCGTGAGAGTTGAAGTACTTTACTCGCCTTCCTGGAGTTCTGGTTGAAATTATTTTTCATAAAAATATTAGTCGTATTGCCGAGGGTGATATTTTACTAATGGCCTATGCTGTCATATACGATTTCCATCGAGACTAAACATTTCAGTTTGACATTTCACTGCCTTGCATAGTGTACAGCTTTTTATGTGAATTCTAAAAATATGACAAATTTTATGTGAATGCAAACGAGTTAAAATGTTCTGATCAGTAAGTGTTCGTATAATCCGGATCAGCTTCACTTTTGTCCATGTCCCTTAATCGGGTCGAAAAAAACACCGACGACACCGTTTACTTTCGGCGTGTTTAACGAAAATGTCCAATAAAATTATCGGACATACATCTTACACCTAGTGTATCCACCGTTTCCTATGATACTATAACTTTTATACCCCCAACGCAAATAATGTCAACATGGTCATAACTCGTGCCGGTCTTGAAGGGTAAGAGACTGTTGACAATTTCTTTAAATCAGTCCATATATTTGCTGAAAGTCCCATACATTGTTAAAATTTAAATAGCTGTGTGAATTTGTGGGAACTATTTAAGTAAACTGGCTTCAGTAGATTTTCAATAAAAATGAAGGAAACGATAAGATAAATTGTAGTTGTGTTGTTTTTTCCCTTAGTCTCCGGAAATAATATATCAGAAAGCTAGGCATATTTAGCATAGTGGCATTTAGCACCACTTCAATTGCGTTATTGGAATAAACATGTTTCAAAAAACTTATCTTGTTAACTGATTAACTTTGTAAGTGTGAATGACACTTTTTAATTCCTAGTGCAGCGCAACAACATCTGAGAACAACACCTACACAACAAATGCCGTACGAAGTTTCCAAACAAATAATCGTGGTACGACTTTAAAATGGTACGATGTCATCAACATCCGCCTTAGCGCGAGAATTTTTATAACACGCAACGAAACACTGATTATATATTTCCTATTTATTTCTTCGCAATATGTCTCCAAAAGTAATATTATTAAATACAAAAATAAAATCATGAAGTCTAAATCTTAACAAACATTGAATATCGAGCAAACATTACACACATGTCTATAAAAGAGCAAATGTGTTTGATAATTAGTACAGTCTGTCCCAATCTAAACCTAACACACCACTATTTGTTGTAATATTTAGCGAGTATTATTGCGCTATTCGCCCCGAAAGCTTTTTGTTGGGTTGTATAAAAAAAACTAAAATTGCAATTACTGATTATTAAAAAAGACAACAATAAATATTTTATACGAAGAAATGTTTTGCCATGAATATGTCACCGAAGAGTTTGTGGTCAAATTAGTGCAGTCCTGCAATTTGGAAATAAGAATTTGACGATATGCGTGAAAGTTTACTTGTTACTTTTTCATAGTTCCTAAGTTTGTCTTTTTAATGTGTTAGTTCTTAAATAGACACAACAAAAGAAACAGAATTCTTTTGTATAAAGCTAACAATGTGTTCTTAAACAGCTGAAATAGAAAAATAATTTCCGTTTAAAAATACGATCTGTGTTGTGAACTTGTGACATCACGCCATAGGCATTTCCAGAACCAAGAGTGAATATAGGATCGTCGTTCTCGCCGACCCAATAAAAAATTAAACGAGCTGGCAGCAGACTCCTTTAACGAGAATGGTATGTTTGTCGTCTGCTTTACTAAACTGGGTAAGAATTACGTTATTAAGGTGATGTGAATATAGCATATTTTAAAATGACCATAACAAAACAGTAAATAGCCACGCAAATATGTTGCAAACTATGAAACTATTCCCCCCTCTCTCTCTCTCTCTCTCTCTCTCTCTGTATATACAATGAAATATTAATGAAATTTCATAATATATAAACGAATGCGAGCTATACTTGGTGCAAAGCTGCGTAAGAGACATGCGTGTTTAAATCCTTGTGCAGGGCTTAAGTTGAGTTATAATTTTCAAATTATTTCATACTAAAACATCCATTTTAGGGCGTCTTTTTATTGCACTTGACACCAGTATCCGCTAATTCCTGAATATTCTCAGAGGGGATTGTCCATATAGAATGTGTGAGAGATATAAACGGGAATTTCAATTCAGTGACATTAAGCTTTGATATGGCCATTTAAATATAGTAGAATTTCCTGCATGTGCTATCAACTACTTCTTATAATACAAGCCTTAGTAATTGCCATAATTGTCAGAATGCGGGCATACCGGCGAATATCTCGTGTCATATTTTAGGAGCTCTGCATACAAAGCTGGCTTTTTAAAATTTTGTATCGACCCCCAAATAAGCAAAGCTGATATAGTGAGCACGATCCAACCAGCCTTGGACAAACAGTGTATATCTAAATCAACCTGCTCCCGTACGGGACCAATCAGCCTTGGACAAAACAGTGTATGTCCAAATCAGCCTGCTCCCGTACAAGACCAAAAAGTCTATATCAAAATCAGGCCGCTCCCTTACGGGATACATCAGCCTTAGACAAAAAGTGTATATCCAAATCAACCTGATCCCGCGTGGGACCAACCAGCCTTTGACAAACAGTCTCTATCCAAATCAGGCTGTTTCCGTACGGGACCAACCAGCCTTGGACAATCAGTGCATATCCAAATCAGGCTGATCCCGCGTGGAACCAACCAACCAGCCTTAGACAAGCAGTATATATCTAGATCAGTCTGATTCCGCGTGGAACCAACCAACCAGCCTTGGACAAACTGTGTATATCAAGATAAGTCTGATCCCGCGTGGAACCAACTAACCAACCTTGGACAAACAGTGTATATCTAGATCAGTCTGATCCCGCGTGGAACCAACCAACCAGCTTTGGACAAGCAGGGTATATCTAGATCAGTCTGATTCCGCGTGGAACCAACCAACCAGCCTTGGGCAAAAAGTGTATATCTAGATCAGTCTGATTCCGCGTGGAACCAATCAACCAGCTTTGGACAAGCAGTGTATATCTAAATCGCATTGCTCTCACGTGGAACCAACCAACCTTGGACAAACAGTGTATAGCAAGATCACTCTGATCCCGCGTGGAACCAAGAAGCTTTTGACAATCGGTGTACATGCAAATCAGCTTGCTCCTGCGTGGAACCAACTAGCCTTGGGCAAACAGTGTATATCAAGGTCCGTCTTATCCCGCGCGGAACCAACCAGCCTTGAACAAGCAGTGTATATCAAGATCATTCTTATCCCGCGCGGAACCAACCAGCCTTGGACAAGCAGTTTATATCCAAAGTGTCACATATGACCACATGTGAAATGCTCTGTCGGACCGTATTTGGTACAAAAACGAATATGGTACAAATTTGTACCATATTCGGCCGAATATGGTACAACTGTCTAATTGTACCATATACGTATCTGCAGTTTTGGGGTAAAATGCCTGACCAAATATGGTACAAACTTGTACCATATTCGGATGAAAAATGTACCACATTCGTTCCGAATATGGTACACACTCATCATCATCATCATAATCTACCGATAAAAATCGCCGTCAGCATCATCAAAACACATTTGTCATCATAATCATCATCATTATAATAATCATCATCGACCGATAAACATCGCTGTCATAATCATCAAAATACGTTTGTTATCATCATCATCATCATCATCATCATCATCATCACATCAATTATCAACACCCCAATGATCATCATCGTTGTTATCTTCACCAACACCACCATCATCATCACCATCAAAACCAACATCATCATATCCATTATCATGATCGTAATGGTGATCACAAAAGTTTTTTTTGTGATGATAATGACAGCGATGTTTTCGGTCGATAATGAGGATGTTGTGATGATGATGACGACGATGAGAATATCATCATCATCATCGGCCAATAAACATCGCCATCATCATCATCACAAATATTTTGTTATCATCATCATCATTATCATCATCGTCGGCCGATAAACATCGCCGTCATCATCATCTAAAATCTTATCATCATCATTATAACCATCATCATCGTCCGATAAACATCGCTGTCATTATCATCCCAAAACGTTTGTTATCATCATCATCATCATCATCATCACCACAATCATCAAACCCCAATCATCATAACCACTGTCATCATCATCACCACCACCATCATCATCACAATTTTTTTACCATCATCATCATCACAAATGTTTTGTCATCATCATCATCACATATTCATTTTACATTTTGTATTTTATAATTTGTTTCATTCAAGAGATTCAACAAACTTGTACTTTTTTCATTTATTGGTATACTGACAGGATTTTTCAAAGTAATATTGAAGAACATAGAACAGCATTTAAATTTTAATCCAACTGTAGCATTTTGACCAGACATAATATACATATATACATTAATTTTAGTAGCAGCCAAAATATCCCAAATGTGCTTCGTAAAAAGTTACCATTAAATGAGCAAATGACAACAAATTTCCGGTAGAAGAACATAATCATCAATCACAAAAATAACATAACAGGTTTCCAAACACCGATATACATGTATATTTCACCTGTAATGTCTGTACATGACATCTATGATATCATACCAACCGATTCCACTAACACGCAAACGCAGCCATGCGTTTGCCCATTTTGGCCCCTTGATGATTTCTTTTATTGCCGAAATAAGACCGCTGTTTCTGCCCGCTCTTGTTAATAGGAAACGAACGCTAACAGGATTTCTGTTACTAGTATCTAGTCCAATATCCGGCCGAATGTAAATTCTAGGTGTTTGCAAACTCATTGACCTTATTAAATCTCTAAAGGGTTTGCCGACCTTCGCCAACACAAACTGGATTGACGGGTTTGATTGTATGCAGAACTTAAAAATTTCAACTTGAATGTGAAGTGGTAACATCAGAAATGGAAAAGTCGTTCGCCTCTGTGCCCTCCTATTGTTTATCATATCTTGAAGCTCTTTCAGGGCTGAACACACAGAGACGTCACCGTTGTCGCCAGAGTCACCGTTGTCGCCGGAGTCACCGTTGTCGCCGGAGTCACCGTTGTCGCCGGAGTCACCGTTGTCGCCAGAGTCACCGTTGTCGCCGGAGTCACCGTTGTCGCAAGAGTCACCGTTGTCGCCAGACGCAGCGTTGTCGCCAGAGTCATCGTTGTCGCCAGAGTCATCGTTGTCGCCAGATGCAGTGTTGTCGCCAGACGCAGCGGTGTCGCCGGAGTCACCGTTGTCGCCAGAGTCACCGTTGTCGCCAGACGCAGCGTTGTCGCCAGACGCAGCGTTGTCGCCAGACGCAGCGCTGTCGCCAGAGTCACCGTTGTCATACGACTGTTCTAAGCGTGATATTATGTCCTTGTACACGCGTTGATTGATACGGATACTAACGTAATGCATGCCAAATCCTTCTGGGAAATACCCCAATGCAATTGTTCCAACATCACCATCGAACTTTCCATCTGCTGACACAATTGATGAGTGTTCTAGTCCTCGGGTAGAAACTACCAGGCACTGCAAATTATATTCTCTCATAAGTGCAATGAGCGTGAGGTTGTCGCCGTATGTCCCATTCTTAGACATATTCTTAACGTATTCATCAAATGTTTCATCATAGACAAAAGTTTCATAGAAATATCTGTTTTCTACAATGTGATGGACTGCTTCCTTACGTAAAGCATCTACGTCTTTGTATATACCAATTTTACCAAGTTGATGCGATATAGCAGCAAATTGACAATTTCCATCCGGATTTGGGTCCATGGCAATATTCACCCCATCCAACAACTGCAGATTTTCATGGTGTGTTAAAACATGATAGTACTTAGTTCTGTGATTTTGTTTCTCTGAGCGGTTCTGTTTTAATGAATGTTTTTTTAATTTTTCGTTGTTTCTCTAACGCAACAGTTAGGCTAGTCATGTTTTCGACCCCAACCGATTTGCTTACGAATCCAAGTTTGTTCGGTACTTGAAATGACACGATATAAACACCATTTCGTTTTACTTTTTCTACCTTGCCTTCGATAACATATCTTTTGGTTGGCACCCTGGATTTTCGAAAGGGATAGCGAATTAATACTGTCTCTCCTACTTTGTACTTGCTTGGGGAAGTTGCGTTTTTCAACAGCGACCTGTAAGCCTTTTTATTTGCTCGCCGTATGGTTTTCTTTATTTCACGAGAACTATGACGTTCTTTGGTAAAAACATGACTTCTTCCGTAGTAGGCTTCAAAGGGCGTGAGACCCCCAAGAACTCGTTTGAAACTTGTGTTTATGGCATAGGCTAAATCTTGAAGCCCTTCGACCCAGTTAAATCCACGTTTACTTTTTGTTGCAAATAGAATCTTGGCCTTTATAACACTGTTTGACCTTTCACACTTGCCCTGTGATTGAGGATGATACGGCCTACTATTGATCATTTTGATGTTGTACTTGTTCAACAAAAGTTTCATACTAGGGCCTTTAAATTCCAATCCGTTGTCACATTGGATGATGTCAGGGGCAAGGTTAACCATCAACACGTCCTCTAATGCCTTTGCAACTTCACGCGAACTCTTCGTTTTCAGGGGTTTTGGCATAACGTACCTAGAATAAACGTCCACGACTTGTAGAATATAACTGTATGTGGACCCCTTGTAGCTAACACTTTGATTTTTCATGTTAATTATGTCAATCTGCCATCTTTTGCCTGGTTCCTCTTCAGTAATTGTCTTTGGCGTTGGCTTGTTTGTAAATCTCGGATACTTCTCATGGTAATACTTGCTATTGTACAGTATTTCAAGGATAGCTTGTTCCGAGAACCCCGTGTAATTTACTTTCAGTTTGTTGTAAATAACCCTTGCTCTACATCCTTTGTTTTCCATGAACATCTTCTCAACAAATCTAGGAAGATCTTCTTTCACAAGGACTTGCTTTCCGCCACACAATAAAGAACCCCGGTCACCAAGCTCGAAGTCCTTACGTTTTCTAATCATGGCCAAACAATTATTCTCTTCAGGTGTCCGTTTCTTCACAGGGACATCGAACGATCCGTTTAAACATCTGACAATAATGTCGTACTTCGACCTGGGCAAGCACCCTAATTGCTTCCTTTTTCTCCTAATTGCTTCCTTCATCTGAAATAATATAATAAGTTATTATACATTTATACTTCATTAGTTAATAGAGCTTGTATTGAACACCGCGTGTCGAAAACGAATGTCTCACGACATGAGCTGAGCTAAAATCACTCGTCTGATAGCTCCGCTAAAATTTACAATCCGAACTTCCGGGCAATATGCGCAATGAAAGTAGCAAGTACTTCATGTAAAGTTTCATTGAAATCCAACCGAATTCAAATTCAGGGGAAAAATAGCGGGCAAACTTATGGCGGTCAACGGACAAACGGTCTGTAGAAACCAATGCTACGTGGATGGAAGGGATATAAAGAAGGGGCCCTGGGGGCCTAGGTCGCTCACCAGAAGTCACGACTAGGCAGGGTTCGAAGGTCAAAGACCTATAAACTCCATAAAATTTAAAATGTTCAAATCTACAGATTAAAGGAGCTCGATCTGATTTTGGTGGAAAATACACTTTCGAAAAAAATTGTTTCCAAAAGTCGCTATTAATGATTTTGTGAATTGTTTGGGTTAATCTAAAAATACTGACCAGAGGACATTGCATGACATCAAATACAATCCGAAAAAATAACAAGATTTTTTATTTTTCAATTAAAATACACCAAAATTGGTATTTTTGTCCTATTTATTGAATAGGAATGGAATAGGCCGAAAATATCGCGTTAGTAGATCTAACGCGAAATCCATTTTCCATGCATTTTCAGTTGTTTTACGATACAATTTCTTCGATATAATTCAATATCCTTTGGTCAGTAGTTTAAGATTAACCGAAAACAATTCACAAAATCATTAATACTTTAATAGCGACTTTTGAAACAATTTTTTTCGAAAGTGTATTTTTCACCAAAATCAGATTGAGCTGTAATAACTGTAAGGAAAATAAAGGCAAAAGCTTCAAAATTAAGTCACTTGGTCAAGGTTTAATTCATCAAAAGTCCAAAGTTCAATAGAAAATGTCACATAACAAATATCAAAGCTCTGGGCAAAGTGGTTTTAGAGAAAAAGATATATATTTTTAAATTTCTCTATATAATAATTATATAGTTAAACTAAGCGTTTTTGTACCAAATACTGTCCGACAGAGCAGGGCCAATTTTAACCCCAGGGGCAATATTCGAACAAACTTGGTAGAAGACCTCTAGAGAATGCCGTCTATTTCTTGTACACGCATACGCACCCGCATCCGTAGCCACCCGTATCAGTAACTGTATCCGCAGAGTTATCGTGCGGGTGCCATATTCCATGTACCCGCATACGTAATCATTTCTGTAAGTAAAATGTCTAAGCTGCCCTCTGTCTTAACCCTTTAATTACAGTATAAGTATTTCAAGTATGTTTTCATTTATTTTATGCTGCTTTTTACTTTAATTTTCATTTTACAGTGATTAGCGTTTATTTTCTGGGTTATATGGAAATCCACACAGTCATTTGAACGTAAATGAACTAAAAAAGCATTGCAATTTGAAATGCTTACGTCTGACAAGCTTTACCAGTCGGTATATAATTTATTTATGAATCTTTAAAATAAATGTCTGTTTTCATGGGCAAATCTTGCCCAATGTTTGGCTTGGGAGTTCGTGCATTTTGTTTTCAGAAGAAAAGTTAACAAAAATGAAACAGTAGAAGTATGCAGATGTATATTATGTAAATATTCAATAAATAGGACAAAAATACAAATTTTGGTGTATTTCAATTGAAAATAATTAACTAGGTGTAATTAGAATTGTCCGCAAAAAGGGTCCGCATCCGCATGGGGGGGGGGGGGGGGCATAAAACATAAAAATCAATGCATGTTAAAACATCAATGCATATTAAGACAACTGAAAATTAAAATTATGTACAGTACTTACTGTCAAGAATTCTTTTGAAGTTTGAAAAAAGTTTGGATTTCAATTCTTTCTAGTCGAAAATCACAACTTTTCTTGCCGACCGCCAAGTCAAATATGGTTACTGACTTCTGAGTAAGACTCGTGTGCAAAATTCCCGCCTTTTTAAAGCGGCACGTTATCAAAGAAAAAATCGGAAACTTCAAAGCTTTGTCGGCTTCTCAGCAATATGACGTCGGAACGACAAATCAACTTTACAAAGTAATGTTTAGGAATACAGTCACACCTGTCTAAAGCAGCCAGTCAAACATCCTTATTTTTGGAGAGATATATTCATTTAAAAGAGCTCAAAATCTCTTAAATCGAATTTTGGTGAAAATACACTTTCGAAAAAAAAAGTTTTAAAAATTTGAAAATTGCTATTAATGATCTTGTGAATTGTTTGGGTCAATCTAAAACTACTGACCAAAGGATATTGAATTATATCGAAGAAATTCTATCGTAAAACAACTGCAAATGCATGAAATATGAATTTCGTTAGTTATTTTTTCGGCCCAATTTCTTGTTTATTTTTCGGATTTTCTCATGCAATATCTTCTTGTCAGAAGTTTTAGATTGACCCAAACAATGCACGAAATCATTAATATGGCTGACGCGACGTCAGTCGACCAATCGAATGCGACGTCGACATTCCTGCAACGACGTTTGCTTAAAGCAATCATATCTGGACAAAAACTTACCAATTATTATTAAAATGTATTAAAATATAAGCATTAATACCGAGGGGTATTAAACGATCAAATTTTTCAAGAAGCGCTGGCGCGCTTCATGGATTTGCTCGCCTACCTTTACCCTTACAAGTTCACACTCTATGAACATAACCAAAATGCGATAATCCTCAAACTTTTACAGAGTTACCTCGAGCAAGCACGTCTCTAGTCTTAGAGTACTAGTACTTAGTAACCAGTACTAAGCAGATACATTCGCCAGTAATTGACAACTGCCCTACTTGAAACAGCGGTAGGGGAAGAATGGCCGTAGAAATCATTTCGTGACCAATCTCCACGAAAGTATCTGGCCCGCCCGGGAATCGAACCCAGGCCGCCTGCGTGCCAATCTGACGCGCAACCGACTGAGCTAGCCGGCGAAACAGTTACACAACCAGCAAAATCCATGTAAAGTGTGGTTAGGTTAGCTGTTTCTGTTACTGCTAGTTACGACGACGACGACGACGACTACGATGATGATGATGATGATGATGATGATACTTTTGTCACTTCCAATATTAGGTTAATACAATGTATTTGAGTTTGAAAAAAAGTTTACACATCGGCAGACTATTTCATTTATTAAGAAATACATAATTTATGTACCATATACGTAGGCCATTTTCATTTTATGAGTTTTTTTGGTATGTACCAAATACGTTTTGGCGAGCATAGAAAAACTTATTCCAACCGAATATGGTACAATGTTTGTACCATATTCGGTCGAAAATTGTACCATATTCGGTCCGAATATGGTACATTTGTACCATATTCGACCGAATATGGTACATTTGTACCATATTCGTTTTTGTACCAAATACGGTCCAACAATGCTCTTTTGTTCATGCCATGGGTGAGACATATGCATCTCTCAACAGCTGGGACATCTTATTTGATTTTCCAACATTGTAAAGTATTGGAATAAACTTAAGCGCCATAAGATTGCCTTGGAATGAGCTTCAGAACGATGAGAGTTTTCAACTTTAATCAATTAACAAACAACATCCTTCAGAACATGATAATCTTTTTAAACCAACTGAATGGCACTATATTTTCTAAACGCTTTTTAGAGATAATCAATTGTTCGTCAATATACAAAGATGTTAACAAAATCGCTTGAAAAGGTTTTAAATATATATTACTTATAATACCGTATTCTAATTAATATTATTAACGATTGTAAACAAATAACATTTTTATACATTTTTCGTACATTTCAGTCATTGCTTTGACTTTCTATTTTTTGTGTGCAAAATCTGACCAAGGCATAAATAAAGTTTGCGAAATGTTTTCAAGTTATATATAATGCACCAATCCGTCACATAATATGATATATGTTTAATAAAGTTAACTATGTAAAATGAGTATTAGAGTGGGTATGATAATATTAATTGAAAACGACCGCAGGCCGAATATATGTTTATATAGCTGTCTCTATCCTTTTTTTCTTTTTTTCTTCTTCCTTTCTTTCTGTTTTTCTTTCCTTTCTTTTTTCCTTCTCACTCCCTCATCCTCTCTGTCTTGGTCTTTTTCTTTTTTTTTCTCTGTCTCTTTTTTCACTCTTTCTCTACCTCTCTATCTTTATCTGTCTATTTCTCTGCGTGTGGCACTCTGTCTCTATCTCTAACTCTCACTCTCGCTGTATCACGGCGAAAAAGAATACAAAAGAAAAAGCAGCATTTTTTAGAACTTTCATTTTATTCGTATTTTTTTAAATATTTTATCCACGAAAAGATGCACTTAAAATTTGCGTAATTTCATAATAGTCTTACTTACAATACATCACATAAGCACGTGAATTTTAGTGAAACGTAAGAGGATTTATGAACTAACATAAAACAAAGCAGAGCAGTATATGTAGAGAGAGAAAGACATAGCCAGTAATAGGTGCACGTATTACTCTAATAAATAAATTATAATTTGAAATTCGCATGACATAACTACCGGAAATTAACAAACAGTTCCACATAAAAACGCTCTACTCATTGTTAGAACGTGAAACGATCAGACTTGGCTTGCTAAGTCCCGATGGAAAAACCCCGATTACAGCATCCGCCATTAGTTTAATGGCACATCCGGTAATTTGACCCGCATTGAATGTTCATACGACTGATTTTCAGATCATCTGGATGACGATTACTTCAACACTCCTAAACGTATCACATTAGTTGCCGTTAGAACAATGAATAGTTACTTGGTTACAAATGTGATGTGCTATCTTTTTCAACATAAACCTCATATATCAAAACTTATCATTGGCATTCTAATATAACATTTAAGCAGTTCCACATTTCATAATTAAGCGACATTAATCTCGAGTGTTTCTTTTTATTAACAATGTAAGTTGCATGCGAACATTAAAGTCATGTATGGCTTCGGAATGCATTATTTTCTGTCACCAAATACTGCGTGATAGACTGTACGATCTTTTAGTGCGAATGTTTAAATGCTCAAAACAAGGAAAATATAACGTTTATTATTCTCGTTAACCAAAGAAATATACATAACTAAAACCTTACTTTCGCTTTCGTCACCATAGTCATTCATAGTCGATAATTACATTGGCATTTCCGTTAAACACGCCGAAAGTAAACGGTGTCGTCGGTTGTTGTTTTTTCGACCCGAGGTGAATTCTAGATTTGGACTGTTCCATCATACGAGTTAATGATCTTCTTTCTCTTTCCGAATACGAAAAAGCTGGCCATCCTCTTTTTCGGGTCCGGCTTCCATCGCCCGCCATTGTTATTTACGAATTATTGGTCACGGACGAAAGTAAACGCGGATTACAAGATAATACGAACGCGCCAGATACAACCTTTAAAAAATACTATACGCCGATTTGCCAATATCAAATGTTTTCTAAGTTTAAAAACTAACAATCTTTGCAGCGTAGCTCAGATTGGAAATGCCTATTAATGCTTCACTTCACGCTTCACGCATACATCCAGGGCATCAATGAACAACATTTTGCAGGATCTTTTCAGGTAACAATGACTTATTTGTTGTTGTTGTTTCACAAAACATGTTCGGTCTAATCTGTTGGATACCACCTGTAAAATGCATTGCAGACTTTGATCGGGGCACCGGAAATGACGTAGCATAAAGCTTACGCGCATGCAATATTTGGTAGAAATACACAGGTTGAAGAAACAAAACTAAAATCGAATATTGTGAGCATTTGTATGCAATGCCTTCCAAAGCAAACATTTCTTTGGTCTTGTTTCTTTTTCACCTGCCTGTATAAGCTAGTAAGTGTATTTTAGTTTTGATTTTCATTTGCCAATCCTTATATCATTAATTATTTTCGAAACGATGTTAGCCTCCCATGTGTAATAAATTTGAAATTCATGTATGAGCACGTGGGAACACTCATCTAATATTGTGCAGTCAATTGCATTTTAATGACACACCCAAATGCGCAACATTTATATGGCTATGGAGTATAAACCTTTTATTTTACAATCTTTTCTTTCAATGGTAGTGGTCTTAAATAGAAATGTACCCTAAATGCACAGGAGATAAAAACGACAAATACAGTGCATTCCAGGGGCGGATCCAGGATTTCAGAATATAGGGGGGGGGCCGAGGGAGTAACATTCGGCCGCAGGCCGGAGCTGATCGCGCCGCAGGCACGAAATCCGCGGCGGGGGGTCTGGAGGGGGCTCCCCCAGAAAATTTTGAATTCTAGATGCGCTGAGATGCGATTTCCAAGCATCTGTAGGGCATAATTTCCTTATCTATTTGCTCACTTTAAAGGGCAAAATACTTTTTTTTTGTTGGTCGTCGAAAAATAGGGAGGCCGCGGCCCCTTCGGTCCCCCTCTGGATCCGCCCCTGCATTCTTTCCCAGAGGTAGAGTACAAAGCGGATTGACACAAAATGTGATCCGAGATTATGCGGTACAATAAGGTGTAACGGTAGAGAATTTTACGTTTTATAAAAGTAACAGATTTGATCAAAATTCGTATAAACTGCAAATAAAAAATGTCTAGCATACTTTTTCATCTTTACTAACTGCAGGCGCGCTACAACAGTCTGGTCAATCAAGGAGGATCGCTTTTCTAAAGTATTAAATTGTCAATTTTATAAAATTGCAGTGAAAATCATGCGGCCAATCTGTACTTGTCAATTTGTTAACTTCCATTATTCTGGCTTGTGTAGATTGAACTATGGACCGTGACGACACTGCACTAACATGCACTCCAGAAAGACATAGTTGGATCAACTTTATTTCCGATTGTATATATATATACACTCTTTTATTCCACTTTTCAGTGATACATATGTAAACATGGGTAAATGTGACTATTTAAATGGCATAGTGTATCAAAATATTGGAAATCACCAAATGTCCTCTATCAAATGGAGAGATTCATGTAGACATAACACAAAACTTACATCTCGTCACCTGTCTGTTTATATAATATTGTCCCTTTACAACTTGTTTACTTTGTGTAGGCCGAAATGGCTTTCTGTATGAAAGCAAATGTTTTGCATATGTATAATTTTGTATCTAAGTCTCTTACCACACAGTTATGTGATACATTGGGATTGAATAGACAGACGAAAAAGGTGTCACTATCAGTTTGTCTCAGAAACTTACAGATTCTCGCATCACAATAATCACTTAGGGTGCACAGTAATCTTTTACTTTTTCAATGAACATCTGGCACAGTCAGTATATGGCGGTAGACGTCGTTAACTTTTTACAGTTTGTTATCCCTTGGAAGTTCTTATAGCATAAAATTTTTATGGAGGACATCGCAGCTATAATTTCTTTACGGGTCGCTGTATTCCAACAGAACGGACGGTGAAGCGAATGTTTTCAGCCTGCTGTAGATGTAGGAATCCGGGTCTGTAACTAATCGATAGTCACGTTCACCGATATATTTCTGTAGCACCAATTTAGAGATGATCCTCTTCCATTGAAACTTAGTGGGAAAGTAAGACGTTTTTATGTAATTATTTAAAACAAACAGTAGGTCATATTTGTTCAGGATGTTCACGCAGTCCGGTATAAATCCTAGTTGACCGTTAAGTCCTCTACTGTAAAATAGAATCACTTTTACGACTTTTAGCATGTCATTTTGAGTGGTATGATTTTGTAATTCTGAGCCGTATAGCAACGTCGGGAGTGAAACCTTTCTAACGATTGATGCGAGCGTTTTGGGGGTTGATGTCGCCATTATTTTGTTCTAAGGATAAAATAGAAAATACTGACGATCGACCCTTTCGAGCGCGATTGTCTATGGTCTGTGAATATTAAAGGTTATTTTGTAATATTATTCCGACATGTTTGGCACATTGGGATGGCGAGATAATGTGCTCTCCAAATTTAACTGTAGTGTTTTGGACATCTTTTTACAAAAAAATAACAAGTTTATCACTGTCATAATTGAATTCGTATTCCCATTTATTTGCGTAATCGTTTGTTAGGGCCAATTGCCTTTCTAGCGACAGTTTGTTGTTACATAGCAAAGTTAAATCGTCTGCTAGAGTGGGGTTTCCGCAGTTAAGTCCTCCAACAACTTATCCCTCGTTATTGGCTTCCAGCTGATGTAGGATGTCGTCACTGAAGAGGAGGTAACTCCAGGTAGACAAAATACTGAATTGACCGGTTCCTTGTTTTATTTGAAAACTATTTGATGCAACACCGTTAACAAGTACATATCCTCGCAGTTCAGTGTAGCAGTGTACAAGCAACCGAAGTGCTTTACCAGTGAGCCCAAAATGTCTCATTTTGTTAACAAGGCTTCGTGTCTCACATTATCAAAGGCACCAGCCTATCCAGAAACATAGCGTACACCGGAGTACCGAGTTCGAGCTGGCTTGAAATTAATTCTTGCACAGTGAAAGATATAGAGATCGGACCAAGATGTTTTTGGTATGCATTTTGTTGTGAGCACGGAAAACTAAAGCTATTCTTTTGGGTCCAGTGTGACAACCTGTCATGTATGATTCTCTCAAAGATTTTATAAATAACTGGTGGAAGGGTAACCGGTCTATAACAAATAGACAATTAGTATAAACAAAGGTCTCATTTCAGTCGAATCATTAATTCTATTGTTATTTGAAGAAAGAACCTACAACAGCAAAGGATAAGATAAACCAGTAATGGCGCAAAGCTAGGGTGCATACGTCTTTATACACACTGGGACATTTTGGCAGAGCCTTGAAACTTGATCTTCCACCTCTTCCCCTTTCACTGTACGGCTGTTTTATTCAATAACGCTGTCAACAATCGCTGACAACAAAAAGAGAGATGTGAAAATTTATGTTTGGCGTATCTGAAAGAACTGAAAGACCTTTTCAAATGGTACGGGTGCAAATACCGATAGGTTTCCACCTATTTTGCTATGGCATAAGGCACATTTACTATTTATAATATAATAATGAACGACAAATATTTGGTAAAAATAACATCTGGATATATAAAGAAACAACATTTAGGTTGGGCTGTATTTTGTAATTCAAATTATTTTAAATCACGAAATGAGGCAAAGCACAATACAGCGAAATACGATAGCAGATGTAAATATGAGACTGAAACACCCCCCAACCACAACCTTACGAAAATGAATGTTTATTTTTAGAGTCTCATTAAGATATATGAATTTCCATGTTGGCTATTTACCATAATTTTTTATTTCAACTCTGAGTTCAGAGTTAATCCACTTAAGGAACGAAACAAACATTATTTTTCAATATTGCTTTTAAATAAAAAGAATATAATAATCTTTAAAAAAAAAATAAAGCATATTTTTGGATTCTCGTTAAAATTTATAAATATTCATAAAAACTAATTTGCACAATTGACACATGAACAAATTGGCCATTTAATAACCTTAAATTGACTACCAATTTTATACTTCTATCACATATGGTACCCATAAAAAGTCTAGTGGTGGTGGGGGTGAGGTGCGAGTTTGTGTGTGTGTGTGTGCGGGGGGGGGGGGGGGGGGGCGGGAGCGGTAACCATAACTAGCTGCCGGACTATATTGACAAGGAGACATCCATCGACATCGTTGGTACCTCGCCCCTGTTTTTTATAACAACCGTGTGCGTGTAACCAGATAAAATTAAGGGGAAAAAAGTTGTTTACCAAATATGAATTATTTGTATGCTGGTTTAGAATTCTAATCAACAAAATGCACAAACAAGTCTGCTCTTACTATAGTAAATGGTATATACATGTATTTATACAATTTTTATATATCAATAATTCTTTGTAAATATAACAATATCCCAAATCAGTCGTATGCAAGATGCTAACTACAAGTGCATTCTGGTGGATACATTTGTGTGATATGTATATAATAATACCGCAATGAACAGTTTAGGTAGTATGCATGATGTTAGAATAAAATGGAAAACAAGTATTGACCTCATCTACCGGTTGCGTTAATGTTTTTTTTCAGTGTACAATGTACATCGCATCATGTGTACCAGTCTATAACTGAATAGAATTTATAAGAGAATATAGAATAAATGGCATAGAAAAATAGTGTGTCATCCAGTGAACGAAAAAAGAAAGAAAGAAGGTAAAACAAGAAAGAAAAAAAAAGAAAGAAGGTAAAACAAACCTTTTAACTTTGAAAGAAAAAAGAAAGAAAGAAATCGAACAATGAAGCAAAGAATGACAGAAGACCGAGAAATATGGGCAAACAAAGAGATATGTTGGAGACAGGGCATTAATAGTAATTCACGAATATATATGGTTGTATGGAGAAACGTTTCCCAAGTTTTACAAGTCCCCTGTAATCATTTAATTGTTTAACTGTGCTCAGCTGACAAGTGGCAACTTAATAACGACTTCAACCCGCCAAGAACATGATACGAGTGCCATATAATTACTGGATGAATCAATAGTAGAACGTGATAAGAACAGAACAGAACAGAACAGATAAGAAAGAGTTACATAAATCACAGGTAGCGAGACCCAATGTGTTAAATTGAAACCGGATAAGTATTTAATAGGTTACTTTTGACCCAGATCAGTCATCTTAATCATAGTCTTGGTTATTAGTAGAAAGACGCGTGGTACTGGTAACGAAATGACGTCTTACTAAGTTATGCTGGTCACTAACTGCCTGTTTGAGCAAGGTATTAAGATGTAATATTGATATATTAGTATTTGTATTAATTATAATAAACTAATCGCGTAACTTATAAACTTTGTGTTCATTATAATAATAAACCTTTTCTGTAATTCGTTTATAATGTTGTTATACTTACCTCAGATAAAAGAATAATAACTCTAAAATTCACGTAGAACTTTAATGATATTAGGATAGAGATAAATACTTATAAGAGAAATTTATAGACATTATCTTAAAGAAAAAAGAATAAACAAAAAAAATACGAAAGAATAATAACTGAAATAGAATAAGTAAGCAATGTGTTAAGAGTAAATTACACATGCACAAACAACGAAAGTACAAGTAGGACGGAAGCCAAGATGGTCTGACATGACGGATAGCCAGCTTCATGGCAAGCAAACTGACGGTGCGCTGTTTTATTATCTCGCCTGTCAGAAATATTAATATTGCCGTTTAATAGGCAGGTATGTCAGCAATTTTAGAGGCGGATTTAGAATATAGAAAAAACAACTGCGTATATTCGGATTGTTAAGTGTTAAAGTAAGAAAAAGAGGGAAAAAGATTGAAGGAGAAAGCGGTTTAGAGGATAACTTAGGGTGAGGATAACGGCGTTATGTTTCGACTGAGGGTTAACGCAACACAATGAGATCAGGTTTATAGCAGACGCTTATTTATTCTTTTCTTTTCTTGTTGTTGTGTTATTTTGCTGATTTATTTGGGGTTTTTTTTTTTCTTTGTTTAATTGTTGCTTTCTTTTGCTTTTTTGTTTTACGGATATATTCTATTCTCAAATGTAGAACAAAAACACCAGTTAAATCCCGTGGAATCACGAAATTAGTGTGAATGACAATTATGGATATATCATGAACGACCGAGTACCTAATGCTTCAATGTCCTTTACGGGACGATGATATTGTTTTAGTATTTACTAAGTCTTTCTTCTATGTTTTGTTAAGGATAGACGGCTTAAAGAATCCGCATAAACCAAATAAACCAACAAAAAAACCTTTAAACTATACTTGTTTAATTAAATGTTGGCAGACAAGATTTCAAAGATATACAAAATTACACGACATGGCGTACAGTTAAATATCAATATGACTACTCAATTGGTACGTATTTTATCGACATGTGCTGGCTTGTAAAAGTAAGATTTATAGGAGGCAGCTCTCGATATTTATTAGTAACTATTATATTAATACACCTGAAGAGAGGCTAAGTGTCTTACATTAATAAATAATTTTTTTTCCAAAATGTAAAATAACTGCATACCAGTTGAATATAATCCTTCAAAAATGACATTCCTTACTTGTCTTAACGAGGCAGTATGTAAGCACAATCCCTGCGAATATAACAAAGACGAACTGGCGCTTCAGTAGCTTCGGCATTCTTGATCTTGTAGTGACACCAATGACTGAGTACTACCAATGCTTCTTTTCGCGAGACCTCGTCCGCTTATGAAAGCGTTTGTTTGGTCAGTTTAACGAACGACTGAATGGTTTTGTTCAATTTACCATCGCCTGCCACCGTTCTCTAAGTGCGGTGAACGCATGACTGGCTGCATTAATACGAGTATTTAGCTAGATCTAAAGCTGGCTCGCATATTGGTACTGCCCGAACCGGATTCACCCGAACCTGTAGCAGGGGAAGTGAGACGAACGACAAGCTGGCAAGCAGTTCCCAGCAAGCAGTTACTGCATTCTATACATAGCGTATGACGTCACTACGTTAAAGTCATCTCTATACTACGACTCATAACTCACCCAAAATTTGAGATTTGTGCCTACACAAAAAATAGTTCCGCGTAGGAAATACGTTCGATTATAATATTCATTGAATTAAGATAAATGACTAAACAACCATATTCTAAGGCCTTATTCTATGTCCAGAAACTTTTAAAGTCTTGATATTTATAGATAAATGGAAAAAAATACGATGAGCAAGTTTTGCTACTTTCGCTTTCGTTAATTAAACAGTAATATTTTCATTATACATAGCGTGTGACGTCACTACGTAAGAGTGGACCGTTTACAAAATTTAGTTCATAATGTTTGCATGAAACATATTTTAACTATTAGAATGTATAAAAAATTCCAAAATAATCTGTTGTATACCTCTTCGTACTTGTTTTGTTCATTTTAGCAATCACTTCCGTATTCATAACAGCCATGTTAAAGAACTACTTTACCCACAATACACCGAGCGCAATCACACAGGTCATTTTGACCGTGTGTTGACGCAACGGCAGTTACTGTGTAAACTTTACACACGAGCGGCGAGCCACAACGATACCCGATTCTAATTTTAAATGTAGCCGGCAAGCTGCTCTTTATGTAAGAGATCTAGAATAATAAAGTTATTGCACAACAATAGTTATTTTATTCATTTTAATATTGAATCAGTTCGCAAAACATGCAATGAAGGTAGCTTATTTTAAAAGATAAAAACCCTGCTGATTAAAATTTAGAACTGAACGTTAACATAAATGTTCAACAAGAATAATATTTCCTCAAATAATATTACTTTTCTGAGTTATTGGGCCAGGGGTGAGTGTGTGTGTGTGTGATTTCTCTTTTTAAAACAATGTAGAAGTATATTAGGATACAAAAGAAAATGTAGGTGCAGACAACATTTCAAGGGGATCGAACCTTTCGACTCCTAAAGTAGCTTGGACACAATCTTGGGTCTGACTGCCGAAAGGTGTCCCCGAAAGTGGTAAAATATCCGCAATTTTTGGATGCAGATATGACGCTTTTCGAGCAAATCAGGGCCGACACATAGGAAATGTGACAGAACTTCTTCATATGCATCAGAAAGAGGATCGAAGCGGCTTTCGCATCCTCAAGAGGACTGCCTGAAAGGAGTGTAGGAATTTGGTAAAATAAACCGAAAAAGTGGATTTTTGGTCGCGGATAGGCGCCTTATTCTGACCGCAACAAGGCCGACATAGAGGAAATGGGACACCACTTCTCATATGCATCTGAGAGAGGATCGAACCAGCTTTCGAGTCCTGAATAGACTTCGGCTCTATTCTGGAGCTAACTGCCTCAAAAATTCCTTCGTATGGTGTAGGAAATCTGCAAAACAGGGGATTTTTGGTCGCGTATAGACCTCTTTCCGACCCCGACAAGGCCGACATAAAGGAAATGTGACACCACTTCCTCAAATGCATATGAAAGAGGATCAAACCAGCTTTTAATTGTTGCAGAGCGTTCGGCTCTATCTTGGGGCTGACTACCTCAAAAAAGTCTCGTAAGTGGTAGGAAATCTGCAAAAAAAGTTGGATTTTTGGTCGCGTATAGACCTCTTTCCGACCCCGACAAGGCCGACATAGAGGAAATGTGACAACCCTTCTTCATATGCATACGAAAGAAGATTGAACCAGCTTTCGAGTCCTGAAAAGTCTTTGGCTCTATCTTGGGGCTGACTGCCTCAAAAATGTCTCCCTATGTGGTAGGAAATCTGCAAAAAAGGGGATTTTTGGGCGCGTATAGACCTCATTCCGACGCCGACAAGGCCGACATAGAGGAAATGTGACACCACTTCCTCAAATGCATATGAAAGAGGATCAAACCAGCTTTTAATTGTTGCAGAGCGTTCGGCTCTATCTTGGGGCTGACTACCTCAAAAAGTCTCGTAAGTGGTAGGAAATCTGCAAAAAAAGTTGGATTTTTGGTCGCGTATAGACCTCTTTCCGACCCCGACAAGGCCGACATAGAGGAAATGTGACAACACTTCTTCATATGCATATGAAAGAGGATCAAACCAGCTTTTAATTGCCATAGAGCGTTTGGCTCTATTTTGGGGCAGATTGCCTAAAAAATGTCTCTGTATGTGGTAGAAAATCTGCAAAAGAATGGATTTTTTTGTCGCGTATAGGCCTCATTCCGACCCCGACAAGGCCGACATAGAGGAAATGTGATAGCACTTCGTCATATGCATCTGAAAGAGGATCGAACAAACCTTTAATTGCTGCAGAGCGTTTGGCTCTATCTTGGGGCTGACTGCCTCAAAAATATCTCCGTATCTGTTAGGAAATCTGCAAAAAGGGGGATTTTTTGTCGCGTATAGACCTCTTTCCGATCCCGACAAGGCCGACATAGAGGAAATGTGACACCCCTTCGTCATATGCATACGAAAGAAGATGGAACCAGCTTTCGAGTCCTGAAAAGTCTTTGGCTCTATCTTGGGGCTGGCTGCCAAAATAATGTCTGTCTATGTGGTAGGAAATCTGCAAAAAAGGGAGATTTTTGGGCGCGTATAGACCTCATTCCGACGCCGACAAGGCCAACATAGAGGAAATGTGACAACACTTCTTTATATGCATATGAAAAAGGATCAAACCAGCTTTTAATTGCCATAGAGCGTTTGGCTCTATCTTGGGGCTGATTGCCTAAAAAATGTCTCTGTATGTGGTAGAAAATCTGCAAAAGAATGGATTTTTTTGTCGCGTATAGACCTCATTCCGACCCCGACAAGGCCGACATAGAGAAAATGTGATAGCACTTCGTCATATGCATCTGAAAGAGGATCGAACCAACCTTTAATTGCCGCAGAGCGTTTGGCTCTATCTTGGGGCTGACTGCCTCAAAAATATCTCCGTATGTGTTAGGAAATCTGCAAAAAGTTGGATTTTTGGTCGCGTATAGACCTCTTTCCGACATCGACAAGGCCGACATAGAGGAAATGTGACAACACTTCTTCATATGCATACAAAAGAAGATTAAACCAGCTTTCGAGTCCTGAAAAGTCTTTGGCTCTATCTTGGGGCTGACTGCCAAAATAATGTCTGTCTATGTGGTAGGAAATCTGCAAAAAAGGGAGATTTTTGGGCGCGTATAGACCTCATTCCGACGCCGACAAGGCCAACATAGAGGAAATGTGACAACACTTCTTTATATGCATATGAAAGAGGATCAAACCAGCTTTTAATTGCCATAGAGCGTTTGGCTCTATCTTGGGGCTGATTGCCTAAAAAATGTCTCTGTATGTGGTAGAAAATCTGCAAAAGAATGGATTTTTTTGTCGCGTATAGACCTCATTCCGACCCCGACAAGGCCGACATAGAGAAAATGTGATAGCACTTCGTCATATGCATCTGAAAGAGGATCGAACCAACCTTTAATTGCCGCAGAGCGTTTGGCTCTATCTTAGGGGTGACTGCCTCAAAAATATCTCCGTATGTGTTAGGAAATCTGCAAAAAGTTGGATTTTTGGTCGCGTATAGACCTCTTTCCGACCCCGACAAGGCCGACATAGAGGAAATGTGACAACACTTCTTCATATGCATACGAAAGAGAATTGAACCAGCTTTCGAGTTCTGAAAAGTCTTTGGCTCTATCTTGGGGCTGACTGCCTCAAAAATGTCTCCCTATGTGGTAGGAAATCTGCAAAAAAAGGGAGATTTTTGGGCGCGTATAGACCTCATTCCGACGCCGACAAGGCCGACATAGAGGAAATGTGACAACACTTCTTTATATGCATATGAAAGAGGATCAAACCAGCTTTTAATTGCCATAGAGCGTTTGGCTCTATCTTGGGGCTGATTGCCTAAAAAATGTCTCTGTATGTGGTAGAAAATCTGCAAAAGAATGGATTTCTTGTCGCGTATAGACCTCATTCCGACCCCGACAAGGCCGACATAGAGAAAATGTGATAGCACTTCGTCATATGCATCTGAAAGAGGATCGAACCAGCCTTTAATTGCCGCAGAGCGTTTGGCTCTATCTTGGGGCTGACTGCCTCAAAAATATCTCCGTATGTGTTAGGAAATCTGCAAAAAGGGGGATTTTTTGTCGCGTATAGACCTCTTTCCGATCCCGACAAGGCCGACATAGAGGAAATGTGACACCCCTTCGTCATATGCATACGAAAGAAGATTGAACCAGCTTTCGAGTCCTGAAAAGTCTTTGGCTCTATCTTGGGGCTGACAGCCTCAAAAATGTCTCCCTATGTGGTAGGAAATCTGCAAAAAGGGGATTTTTGGGCGCGTATAGACCTCATTCCTACCCCGACAAGGCCGACATAGAGGAAATGTGACAACACTTCTTTATATGCATATGAAAGAGGATAAACCAGCTTTTAATTGCCATAGAGCGTTTGGCTCTATCTTGGGGCTGATTGCCTCAAAAATGTCTCTGTATGTGGTAGGAAATCTGCAAAAAAAATGGATTTTTACTCGCGTATAGACCTCATTCCGACCCCGACAAGGCCGACGATTGAGGAGAGAGTAATGAGTTAGGCCGTGGATAGCCATAAAAAAAGAGGAGTGAGGAGAGAGTAATGAGTAAGGCAGTGGATAGCCATAGAGAAGACGATTGAGGAGTGAGTTATGAGTAAGGCAGTGGATAGCCACAGAGAAGACGATTGAGGAGAGAGTAATGAGTAAGGCAGTGGATAGCCATAGAGAAGACGATTGAGGAGAGAGTAATTAGTAAGGGAGTGGATAGCCATAGAGAAGACGATTGAGGAGAAAGTTATGAGCAAAGGAGTGGAAAGCCATAGAGAAGACGATTGAGGAGAGAGTAATGAGTAATGAGTAAGGCAGTGGATAGCCATAGCGAAGACGATTGAGGAGACATTTATGAGTAAGGGAGTTGATAGGCATATAAGAGAGGATTACCGGAGAGTTGTGAGTAAGGGAGTGTTTAAACAAAGAATGGACGAGTGAGGAGAGAAAGAGAGAGAGAGAGAGAGAGAGAGTGAGAGAGAGAGAAAAGTACAGAGGGATGGGTGGTGATGTATGGAAGAGGATATAGTTTTAGATTAAGAAGAGTAATGAAAAGACATAGAAGTCAGCTTCAATGTGACCTGTGGTGCGCAGATGATTCTATCCAGGGATGTGTCTGGTTCCACCAATAATAACTGAAGACCGCCCGTTAATGATTATACATTTTTTCGCTATTTCGCTAATAAAAATGCACTGAATATTATGCTTGGCCATTTTTTACATAAAGACGATAACGACAATTCGCACTGGGTATTCATTTTGCGCATACAGTGTAAGTGCTCTTCAGTTGAAAGAAGGAGGTTAAGTAGTTAAGTACTATTAAGTAATAGTAAAAATAGGGTTAAAGCGCTTTAAAACTGGGTGTTGATGGTTCGAATCCAGTATAGACACGCATGGTCAATTCTTTTTTTTTCTACTCTTTCACTTCGACAATTATTTCTGCTAATTCTGCCAGATAAAAAGGAAACATGTGTGGTTTTTAGTTTTAATTTTGTATATAATTTGTATAATTTGTTTCCAAGCAATACTAAATAACAACACACCTCTCTTAAAAAGGATATAACATAATATCTGGAGTTTTCTTATTTCTAAAAAATATATCTTAAATACCAATTTAGAAGACAAATATCCATTAATTCCAAACTGAATGGAGAAAAATGGGTTTGCCGACTATGCATGATAGATTTCCATAAAGAGCCCTTAATTGATCGAATTTGTCAAATGCTTAACGAGCATATGCTTCAGTTGTACCCATTTTACAAAATAAATAAATAAATAAAATAAACCGTAAGTCATATCATGTTTTTCTTTTGACGTGTTCAGCATACAAAGAACTATAAAATATGACGAAATGAAAAAATATGAAACTGTTTTTAAAAAATGTGTCAAACAAACTGAGAAAAAAAGCTGATTTGCATAATAACTTGAAGTCAAATTGATATTGTAGTGAAAATCGAATATATTTTTACTTTACAGTGTGTATGCTATCTAATCATGTTTTGGTAACAAATCGATTGTATGCAACACATTAAAATAATTCTTTTAAGAGAATATTGTTAGTCATACTATTATTGTGTGTTTAAATCTTTGTAAACATGGAAAAGTTCTGGAAAAATACACAGCAAAACTCTGTGACCCTATGGCCAGGGTAATGGTGAAAACAAAAACAAAACAACGAGCTCGTAAACCCTCTGTTTTGTCTATGTTTTAATGTAGCATATTTTTTTTTAAAATAAGTAAAAATGAAGAAATCAGTTAAAGGAAATAAGATATAGGAATCGTCTTCACAACGCGTGTTGTCCTATTCCTAAATTCGTATATATACCAATTATTCTATATATCAACTACTATTTAAGTGTGTTATTAAGTAATATTATCGATAAATCAACAATGTTACTTCATTGCTCTCTCTCTCTCTCTCTCTCTCTCTCACTCACTCGCTCGCTTCTCCCTCTCTCTCTTCTCTCTCTCTTCTCTCCCTCTCTTCGCTCTCTCTCCTCTCTCACTTCTCTCTCTCCTTTTCTCTCTTATCTCTTTCTCTTCTTTCTCTATTCGTTCAATCTTCTCTTCTCCCTCTCTCTCTCTCTCTCTCTCTCTCTCTCCTCACTCGTCCATTCTTTGTTTAAACACTCCCTTACTCACAACTCTCCGGTAATCCTCTCTTATATGCCTATCAACTCCCTTACTCATAAATGTCTCTCCCTCTTTCAGTCATTCTTTTATTGTCAAAAATGGGATCCACAAGTTCACTATGAGAAATCTAAAGAGTATGATATCAAAAACGACGAGACTTAGATAAACAATATTGATCAGGTGTGTGCATGTGGTTAAAGACTTAAATTAGACGGGAACAATAATTGGAAAAAACAACAGGAGGATCTGGCATTAAAAACAATATGTCCTTACTACTCTGGGAAAGTATTATGGCCATCAATAATAAAAAGACTAGATATTTGCACTTAACACATAGTATCCTAAGTCAGTTCAATTTAAGGGTTTTAAGATATCAATTATGCAAGTACTACTTCAACCGACCAATATAGATGCCCATTATATTTCTGTGAATTGCAGCTGAAAATATTTAATTACGTCACGCATACTATTGTTGAATGACTTTAATACAGGTTTAAGAAAATGACGACAGAATGTAAGAAACCTTCCTAAAGACATTCGGTTCCTACTAGGTAAGGTTAGGCCAATAATACTGAATTGAAACAATAAAAAGACGCTGATTTTTTTATTAAATCTTTATCGAAGAAAAATGGGTTGTGTATTTTGTTTAACAACCTATAAAATTTTAAAGATCGTTTTGAATTTATAAATATTATTATGATACATTGCCTTTTACGTATTGAGAATACTTGTCTAAAATAAACTTATCTGCCGATAAGTTAAGGATTGTAACAGGAACCATCGATAGAATTATTATTTTGTCTTATTTTGTTCATTTTCTCAGAATGCATATTAGTTTTATTAGAAAAATACAATGGTGCTATCATTGAACACATTTGTCGTAAAATCGGAATAATTTAACAAATAAATAATCAGTATTATTATAAATATTATTATTTGTTTTAATTAAATTGTTAAATACCCATTTCACACATTTGGTATTTTTCCTAAAATTACGTTCATTTACCTTAATAAGAAAATTTTGTTGTTTATTTTATCATTTGAAACTTAATTGTTGTTAATTTGAATGTGAACACATGTATTTAACAACGTTGTGAGTATAGGCTGCAGTGTCAGTTGTAATATATACCTACACTATTTATTGTACTTTTTAGTCAAAAGTTAGCGTCTTATGATATGAGAACAATTTGCAAATATTTAATTGTTCTCAGATTTATGTCATGTAAACTTGTCAAAAACAGTTGATGTTTTCCAAAATCGAAGCAAAATAGTTTTCCATGTATACCCACTACAAGATATTTGCGTGTACACATTTCGGAGCGGCTACTTAATTTGATTGTTTTTAAAATGAAGTAGGGTTTTAGAAATATTGAAAAATACCATCTTTCACCTTTACCTTTACTTTTACTTTTACCAAAGATCCATATGCCGATGCTTTTACGAGACTTTGAAAGGCAAATTTGATATACTAGAAATAAAATGTAACATCAAAGAAAATGCAAAAAAGATATTGTTCGCTTGGAAGGTCTTCCTTAAATGTGAAGTGGTGTCAGATTTTCTCTATGTTGGCCTTGTCGGTGTCGAAAAAAGGCCTCTCCGCGACAATGAAAATCCGCTTTTTTCGGATTTCCGACCAAATACATATATAAAAGCTTTTTTTGAGTGCAGATATTTGACCAAATACGGAGACATTTTCATGATAGTCAGCCGAAAGATAGAACCCAATGCTCTTCAGTAGTCGGAAGATGGTTTAATCATCTTTCGGATGTGTACAAAGAAGTGGTGTTTCCTCTATGTCTGCCTAGTCGGGATCGGGAGGACTCTCAGCGACCAAGAAAATCCGCTTTTTTTCGGATTTCCGACCAAATATATATAGATTAATAGGCAGTCAAGATAGAGACCAGGAAACGAAAGCTAGTACGTTCCTCTTTCAGATGCATATGAAGAAATGCTGTCACATTACCTCTATGTCGGCTGTGTGGGGATATGAGTAAGGTCTATACGCGACCAAAAATCCCTTATTTTGCAGATTTCCTAATTCATACGGAGACATTTTTGAGGCAGTCACACCTAAGATAGAGCCAAAGTCTCGCCAGGACTCGAAAGCTGGTTGATCCTCCTTCAGATGCATATGAAGAAGTGGTGTCACATTTACTCTTTGTCGGCCTTGTCGGGGTCGGAAAGAGGTCTATACGCGACCAAAAATGTCCATTTTTGCCGATTTTCCTACCACTTACAGAGACATTTTTGAGGTAGTCAACCCCAACATAGAGCCAAATGCTCTGCGGCAGTCAAAAGCTCGTTTGCTCCTCTTTCATATGTATATAAAGAAGTGGTGTCACATTTCCACTATGTCGGCCTTGTCGGGGTCGGAAAGAGGTCAATACGCGACCCAAAATCCCCTTTTTTGCAGATTTCCTTCCACTTACGAGACATTTTTGAGGCAGTCAGCCCCAAGATAGAGTCGAGGATTTTTCACGACTCGAAAGCCGGTTCGATCCTCTTTCATATGCAATTAAAGAAGTGGTGTCACTTTTCCTCTATGTCGGTCTAGTCGGGGTCGGAAAGAGGTCAATACGCGACCAAAAATCCAACGTTTTGCCGATTTCCTGCCACATACGGAGACATTTTTAAGGCAGTCAGCCCAAAGATAGAGCCAAACGCTCTGCAGCAGTCAAAAGCTAGTTTAATTCTCTTTCATATGCATATAAAGAAGTGGTGTCACATTTCCTCTATGTCGGCCTTGTCCGGGTCGGAAAGAGGTCTATACGCGACCGAAAATCCAACTTTTTTGCAGATTTCCTACCACTTACAGAGACATTTTTAAGGCAGTCAGCACCAAGAAAGAGCCAAACGCTCTGCGGCAGCTAAAAGCTGGTTTGATCCTGTTTCATATGCATATGAAGAAGTGGTGTCACATTGCCTCTATGTAGGCCTTGTCGGGGTCGGAAAGAGGTCTATACGCGACCAAAAAATCCAATCCCCTTTTTGCAGATTTCCTACCACATACGGAGACATTTTTGAGGCAGTCAGCCCCAAGATAGAGCCAAACGCTTTGCGGCAGTTAAAAGCTGGTTTAATCCTCTTTCATATGCATATAAAGAAGTGGTGTCACATTTCCTTTATGTCGGCCTTGTCGGGGTCGGAAAGAGGTCTATACGCGACCAAAAATCCCCTTTTTTGGCAGATTTCCTACCACATACGGAGACATTTTTGAGGCAGTCAGCCCCAAGATAAAGCCAAAGGCTCTTCACCAGTTAAAAGCTGATTTGATCCTCTTTCATATGCATATGAAGAAGTGGTGTCACATTTCCTCTATGTAGGCCTTGTCGGGGTCGGAAGGAGATCTATACGCGACCAAGTATCCCCTTTTTTTGCAGATTTCCTACCACATACGGAGACATTTTTAGGCAGTCAGCCCCAAGATAGACCCAAACGCTCTGTGGCACTTAAAAGCTGGTTTCATCCTCTTTCATATGCATATGAAGAAGTGGTGTCACATTTCCTCTAAGTCGGCCTTGTCGGTGTCGGAAAGAGGCCTATCCGCGACCAACGATCCCTCTATTTGTGCAGATTTTTTTTCCAGTTACGCAGACATTTTTGAGGCAGTCAGCCCCAAAATATAGCCAAAGACTCTTCAGGACTCGAAAGCTGCTTCGATCTTCTTTCGGATGCATATGAAGCACATTTCCTCTTTGTCGGCCTTTGTGGGATCGGAAAGAGGCCGATCCGTTACCAAATTTTTAACAAAAAACGTTTTAAGCATAGCGTTTATTCTTCCTGGAAAACGAGTAAATTAAACTGATAACATAATTTACTTCTGCATAATTTTAAGTAGTAACTTTAGTTTATAATTTCTTGGTCTTAAATGAAATACGAATTTAAGTATGTGTATTTTATCCATTCGGGAGTTTTATTATAACCAAATAACATCAAACTCGTCATTTTTAAGGTAAAATGATAAAACCATAACGTAAAGAATATCTCACGTAAAAATTTATTAGCATAGTTAGGTTTTGCATTAAATCTTAATGCCTAGATAGACAATCTATATCCTCCATCAGAGGTTTCAATTCGCATTTCGCACCAGCTTTACTTCGTACCAACATTAGACAACTCGCCCCTTGTATACGCTGTAGTGCGCGTTAGTGTTAACTACGGCACGAGTGCTGATACTGGCTGTTAGGTGTTAATTGATATGGTGTGGTGTTAATTGCAGTTTACCGTTTGTAAGTTTGTATTTTTTCGGTTATTCAATATTGGTACGAATTTTCCCTGACGCGATTTGGTTTGGTGCGAGTTGTGTAGCATTCTTCGTCGAAATATATATAAAGCATGAATTCACGTGGAAATCAAATATATTTTTTCATTATATAACATAACAGATATAAATATGACCATGGCCATTTATCATACGTCGATGACATTTGTTACTGTTCACTTTAAACATTTCCTAGTATCATACTTTGTGAGTATTAGTGCCTGCTGTCTTGAATATTTTTACTACACACGCTGTGTACTACCGCTGGACTATGTGCTTGCCAGGAAAAGGCCGGGCGTTACAAATCAAAGCGCCACAGGCACTGCAATGTTCAATGATGGAAAGTTGACTAAAAGTTTGTTTCCAAATTATTGTTCGTGAGATCGAGGAAGATTTGAGAGTATAATTTCAGTATGCATGTTCCGTTAATTTTCGGACATGCCAGTGTAGTGTTCTAACAAAGAAGCCGACGTGTGGCTGTTCGAACCTTAAGTAACTACTAATGTACAAGGGAGTAGTGGTGCTACCAACCTTGGCTACTTTCTTCGCCCCCTCTTATTTATGCACGGTCTTATATCTCTATATACGCCATGGAAACGGAAATTACGTTTACCACGTATCTAGGCATATGACGAAAACAAGCACTAAGTGAAATAAACGTATTTAAGCATGAAAACTATTACTAAGTTGCACCACCTAAAGCGTGATATATCTAAAGTCCGATACACCAAGACGTATTTAATCTCTCGTTATGTAAGTGTTAGCGGACACATTCTTAGTTGGTCACAGCTTAACTGAGCATTCTACAGATATCTCTATTTTCCATTGTCGTTGCTTTACGATTATTTAATATGTAACTGACACCAGACTGCAGTTGGGTCGACATTGTCAAGTGATATCGTTTTCTCGATGTTGCAGCAACTTCTACCAAATACTACTGCCATCTATTAATAAGTTCGTATACAGTTACGTTGCAATTGTTTAAGAATTGTCTTATTTGCTTTAATTATTTTTTTTCTAGATTTTGAGAATTTGTTAGACATGCTTTGTATTTTAACACAGCTAGACATACTTTATGTACAAATGTGTGTATTTTGTAAAAGGTTTCGTTAAAACAAAACGGTTGTTGGTTAACTATTTTGACGATGCCATGGTAATGTTTTAAAATTCAAAATGCAGTGCCAACCAATTATTTATGTTGCCAAAGTTAAGGGAAACAACAAGGTCTGTATCACAGTGGCTTGTGTATAAATCTCAATTGAATTAAACGAAAGCTAATATAAAAGTACAATAATAAAAGACCCGATATGGATGATTGGTGTTACGACCGGTGTCGCTATATAAGTTTATTTATAAAATGGCACGTTTACTAAACGACGAAATTGTGTAACAAAAAGAACAAGCCAGCAACAAACTAGTACAATAATGTTTTATTTTAATAAACAATTAAATCTATGGCGTAATAAAACAGTAATAAATAAATCAGACAAAATTGCAGGAAACAAAATAAATGTAAGCTTACAGTTTGTCCCTTTAGGAGGTGTCCCTTTAATAGTTCAATTAATAATCCAACGTCGAATAATCCTGAAGAGTTTTCGGTAGAATGTCCTCGTAAATAAGCACAGTTGAAATAATCCAAAGGTAGAACAGTACACGAATGCTAATAATATAATTCCAAATTCAAAACTTTAATATTTATATAACTGTAGAATATAGTAAGTCCACGATAGTTCCAACACACACAGATTTAATATAGAAGCTGCAAGTATTTCCAAATTATATGTCCAAACTCTAAAGCAAACTTTTATCCAAACTTCCTTTAAATCGGCAAGCACGCCCTTATATATACCCAAAGAATTTCTAGAACATTCACGAAACCCAGAACATTCTCGAAACCGAGTTAAAAATAAACATAGGGACTGTCTAGCATGATCCCTATTTTCTAGCAGTTACGCGAATGCTACGTCATCAAAACCACAACGGTAAACAACCCTTAACCTGACTAGCGCAACCTTAAACGCTGGTGTACATAACACCTCCATCCCTAAAGGAAAAATAATTATGCAATAAATCTTTTTTAGAATATTAAATTTACAATAACTCAAGTAAGTTATTACAACAATGATACAAAATACAATATAAGTGTCACAAGTTAAACAGATGTCATATCAAAACATATGAAATTTCAAATTTTCACAATTTAGTGTTACAAATTACAAATTGCATGTATTACATATTTACCAGACATCATATCAAAACAAACTGTAATCAATATAACACAATAACAGTTATACAAAGTTCAAAATAAATGTAATCTTTTGAATAAACATGTTGTAATAACATATTGTGTTTCAGATAACACAATTACATACGAGACAGAGCATTAGGTATAACATTGTCTTTTCCTTTAATGTGTTTGATTTCTAAATCAAACTCTTGTAATAGCAGGCTCCACCTTAGTAACCTTTGTTTTTTGTTCTTTAACTTGTGTAAAAACTTAAGAGGGTTGTGGTCGCTGAATACAACAATAGGTTTAACTGAAGAAGTTAGTTAATAGTTAAATACACTTCAAAATGTTGTATAGCAAAAATAAGAGCAAGGCACTCTTTTTCGATTGTAGAATAATTTCTCTGATGTTTGTTAAACTTTTTTGAGAAATAACACACGGGATGATCAATACCCTCACTATCTGATTGTAACAGAACAGCACAGGCACCGACGTCACTAGCATCAACAGCCATTGAAAAACCTTTACCAAAGTCTGGTGCTAAGAGAATTGGTGCGCTCTTAAATACAGCTTTCAATTTGTCGAATGCCGTTTGACATTGAAAACTTCATACAAATGATTTACCTTTTTTGAGACGGTTTGTCAAAAGTTCTGCAATGTCAGAAAAGTTCTTACAAAATTTTCTGTAATTGCCTGCCATACGAAGAAATCGCATCAATTGCTTTTTACATGTAGGTATTGCAAAGAAATAGCCATAACTTTTGCATCAATAGGTTTTACATGACCCTGTCCCACAATATGTCCTAAAAAGGTCACCGTAGCATGACAAAATTTCCTTTTATCCAGGTTGATGGTTAGCTTTGCCTCACTCAGTCTGTTGAAGAGCAAACACCTCAGCGTAGATGATGACGCCGTCGATGTAGGCATATACCCGTTAAGTCCAGAAATGATAGAGTTAATGAGTCGTTGGAACGTTGCTGGAACGTTGCTGGTGAATTCTTCATGCCAAATGACATAACCTTGTATTGGTGCAGTCCTTCTGGTGTCACAAATGCAGGCAATTCCTTTGCTCGGTCTGTAAGAGGTACTTGCCAGAATCCTTTCAGAAGATCGAATTTAGTAACAAATGTGGCTTTCCCAACTTTGTCAATACAATCATCCATCCTTAGTATGGGATATGAATACGTCTTTGTGATGATATTGATCTTTCGGTAGTCAGTGCAAAGTATATACGTTTCATCTGGCTTGGGCACAAGAATACACGGTGAACTGTATTTGCTCTGACTAGGTTCAATAAAGTCATTGTCCAGTAAGAACTTTATTTCTGTTGTTTAACAGCAGCTTCACTTTCAACGATAACATCGTGTTGGATTTTATCAGTTCGTGCTGGAATGTCAGGAAACGAGTGTTGGAATTGTTGTTTCAACTGTGCCTTTTGATCCGGTTCCAGATGAATGAATTTCCCATCGATGTTCCTCAGAATGTCTGAGTTATTCAGCTTAGTGAGACAATGATCCAATTCTGTCTCAATATCACTGTCACTTACTGAAATGTCTGTATCAGGTGGGACAGAGTCAACAACTGACACAGGTTTACTAACATTTTGGCTTTTTCTGTCAATGTACAACTTCAACATGTTAACACGGCACATTTGTTTTTGTTTTCGCCTCCCAGGAGTGAGTATTATGTATATGAGGTCACTGACCTTCTTCTCAACAATGTAAGGCTCAAAGTATCTAGCTTGTAATGGTTTTCCTGGGATTGGCAATAGTGCAAGACCCTGGTCACCTGGTTTGAAAGATCTAGTTTAAGTATTAATATCATATCTAACTTTCATTTTTACCTGGGCCGCTTTGAGATTTGAACTTGCCAATTCAAAAGCTTTTGATAACCTTTCTCGGAAATCAGATACATACATCAATAAGTTCAATGATGACTCATCATCAGACAGGAACTTCTCCTTAAGCAGGTTTAACGGTCCACAAACAGAGTGACCAAACATAAGCTCAAATGGACTAAATCCAGGAGATTTATGTATTGACTCCCTAACTGCAAACAAGAGCAATGGGATTCCATCATCCCAGCTTTTGTCAGTTTCAAAGCAATAAGTACGAATAATGTTTTTCAATGTCTGGTGAAATCTCTCTAAGGCACCTTGACTTTCAGGATGATGAGCAGATGACCTAGCTCATGCATGACCTGCTGAAATATACCAGACATGAAATTCGAACCCTGGTCCGATTGAACTGACTTAGAGAGGCCAACAAGTGTGAAGAATTTGACAAAAGCCTTGACAATCGATTTTGACTGAATATTCTTAAAAGGTATTGCTTCAGGAAAACGTTTCGAAGTACACATGATAGTCAAGAGATACTGATTTCCAGACTTTGTCTTAGGCAAAGGTCCAACGCAGTCTATTATAATCTGACTGAACGGTTCCTCAAATGCAGGAATGGGCTGTAACGGAGCTTTAGAAATATTTTGATTTGGTTTAACAACCATTTGACAAGTGTGACAAGAGTTGCAGTACTGAGGCACGTCAGACTTAAGACCTGGCCAGAAGAAGTGGTTAAGGATCTTATTGTGAGTCTTTGTGATACCTTAATGACCAGACATATGTGATTCATGAGCCAGACTTAAAATTTCTTATCTATACTGACGGAGATCTTCAATCTGATGGACAACCGCCCAATCATCATCTACTGCAACATCTGGTGGTCTCCATTTCCTCATCAAAACACCATTCCGTACATAATAACCGACCTGCGCACATGAAATCTCATTCTCAGGTAAAACCTTCTCGAACAAGCAAGAAATATCAGGATCACTGTGTTGGTCCTGAACAAGTTGTGACCTTGACCTTTTGTAATCATATTTGTCATTGGATGAATGACCATCATTTGAAAATGATGAAATATCAGAATGTGACGAACTCACATGTTTAAGGAACGGGTCATTAGCCTCGTTGTAAATCTGACCCATAAAAGTGTCAGCCAAGTCAACATTAGAAGTGACATTTTTGTCAACGGCGTTTTTAGCCGAACTCTGGATAGCTTTGCTAGCCATAGAACGAGTAACTGCACAAGAAGGATAAAGATCAGGAATTTCCTTTTCAGCAGGATCAGGACGTTTGTCCATGATAGGTGTGTCAGTTACGAGTGGGTTTACCACGACCTTATCTCCAGCTAAGTCGTTGCCTAGCAACAAACGGACATCCTCAAAAGGTAATGAAGATCTAAGACCGACAGACACTAAACCACTTACTAAAGTGGAAACACAATGTTATGGAGAGGAACAGTTAAAGAACCACACTCTACACCCTTAATAACAACACTAACTCCAGAGAAAGTCTTCTCGAAAAAACGGCCGAGTATCTGCCAAAATAAGAGATTGGGACGCCCTTGTGTCTCTTAATATCTTAATAGGGGTAGGCGGGCAAGATATCACCTGTAAGTGATACAAAACCATTTGACATAAATTGCTCATAAATAGCCATAACAGAGTCCGAATTGGGTTTTAAAACCTTAACGGTATGAAAAGGCTCTTCAGCCTTTGGCAAGAAATCAGCCTGATCAAAATTGTCAACTTCTACACAAATCTGTGGCCTTGACTTGAAAGTGGTGAGGCCTGTTTGCTTGTGCCCACCACTAGACTGTTTCTCCTTTAATTTTAAACAGTCAGAAATGAGGTGACCAGTTTTCTTGCAATAATTGCAAGTAACATTAGATAAGGTTTTTCGTTCACCGGGCGGTTTTTGTCTGTGTGAACTGAACTGACTTGAAAAGCCAGCAGAATTACTATTGTGTTTTAACTAAGCATTTGCATGTGGACTTGAATTGGTATTTCTTGTAGTGCTAAGTGTAGATGTGAAGTTTGGTTTAGGAACAAATGAGAACGTGTGAGTCAAAGAATAGTCATTAGCCAAACGAGCAGCTTCATCTAAAGTTTCAACTTGCTTTTCATCAATTAAGGTCTTAATGTCAGGTTGGATGCAGCGTTTAAACTCTTCAATAAGCATAAGCTGTCGTAATTTTGCATGGTCTTGTTCTATTCCTTTAGATGAACACCATCGGCCAAATAATTCTGCTTTTGTTCTAGCAAACTCAACATGTGTTTGATTAGTTTCTTTTTTACAATTTCTAAATATTTTGTCTATATACCTCGTGGACCAGTTCGTAGCCTTTAAGGATGAAATCTTTGATAAGATCATAGTTAGAACACTGTTCAATGCTTAACTGTTTATAGATTTCACGTGCTTTACCTAACAGGACAGCTTGCAGAAGTAAAGTCCAGTGCTCTTTTGGCCATTTCAAGTTATCTGCAACTGCAAAATGTAAAAAGTATTTGTCAACATCCTTTTCTTGAAATGGAGAAACAAGTCTAATATTCTTCGACACATCAAATGCTTTATATTGAATGGGTGTCTGATCTGCTCTTTCTAATTTCTTCAATTCTAACTGAAACTGTCTGTCTCATTCTCTTTCTTCCCGCTTTCTCTCTTCTCGTTCTCTTTCTCTTTCTCGTTCTCTTTCTTGTTCTCTTTCTCGTTCTCTTTCTCGTTCTCTCTTTTCTCGTTTTTGTTCCATTTTCTTTTCTTCCAACTTTAACCTTTGTAATTCTAGTCGCTCTTCTCTTTCCATTCATAATTTCTCTAATTGCAATTTTAATTCTATGTCCCTGTCTGACACATCTTCCTTTACAAACGACATAAAGTCAGCCGAATAATGTTGTCGTCAATCAAAGTTTGAATAAGCATGTTGCAAATAGCCTGTTTCCGCATGGATGCTTTAATTCCAGGAACATTGTGATGAGCAGCGATGTCGAGCAAATCAGACTTTTTGGCCAAATTAAACTCCTCCTGGGTAGGCGACTTTACAAAATTTTCCAAATTAAATGCCATGGTAGCTTGTTGCTGGCTTGTAGAAATATGAAATAATTGTTCACAAATAACTAAATAAAAACAAAATGTGCACAAAAATAGCAGAGTTATCTTTTAATGTTTCAAATCCCGGACTCGAGCCCCAAATTTCTGTTTCGACCGGTGGCGCTATATAAGTATATTTATATAATGGCACGTTTACTAAACGACGAAATGGTGTAACAGAAAGAACAAGCCAGCAACAAACTAGTACAATAATGTTTTATTTTAATAAACAATTAAATCTATGGCGTAATAAAACAATAATAAAGACAAAATTGCAGGAAACAAAATAAATGTTAGCTTACAGTTTGTCCCTTTAGGAGGTGTCCCTTTTATAGTCCAATTAATAATCTAACGACGAATAATCATGAAGAGGTTTCGGTAGAATGTCCTCGTAGATAAGCACAGTTGAAATAATCCAAAGGTAGAACAGTACACGAATGTAAATAATATAATTCAAAATTCAAAACTTTAATATTTATTTCACTGTAGAATATAGTAAGTCCACGTAAGTTCCAACACACAAAGATTTAATACAGAAGCTGCAAGTATTTTCAAACTATGTGTCTAAACTCTTAAGCAAACTTTTATCCAAACTTCCTTTAAATCGGCAAACATGCCCTAATATATACCCAAAGAATTTCTAGAACATTCACGAAACCCAGAACATTCTCGAAACCGAGTAAAAAAATAAACAAATGAACTGTCTAGCATGATCCCTATTTTCTAGCAGTTACGCGAATGCTACGTCATCAAAATCACAACGGTAAACAACCCTTAACCTGACTAGCGCAACCTTAAACGCTGGTGTACTACTGTACATAACATTGGAAACATATATCCACAGTACAACAATGTAGCTTAAGCTCCTGTTGACGATTGTGATTGTGTATTTTGTCCATTAACGAAGAACTGTTTACTTATTTGGAATATTTCAACTGTTTCACACAGTCTTTATCAACTTGTTGATATTCGTTCTTTAGGTGATACGTGAACAAGCTAAGTTACGAGATACAGTAAGTCCAGCCTCTCCTCCCAGCTGAGCGTTGGCCGTCTCTGCTTGATGGTCATAGATTCTTTTATCATCTTTTAAATATCTGTCAATTATTTTTAGTGTTTCCGGTAAACTATGAAGACCATTTGTATAAAAATGTTCACACAATGTTGTATTGGATCTGTTTGTGTGCTCCTGGATGCGAATTCTAGGTTTCTACAACAGAGTAATTCCCACATTGCTTGCATCTGATATAATACACCATCCCACAATTTTTTTTTTGTTTGGTCCTTCACACGAGTTAACTGAGCGCTAATCGAGTTAAAAGAAAATTTCGCTGTGCTTTTTTATTATCCGGTACAAGTCTTTTGATGTTTCCCATGTATGGTATCATATAAGTCGCATCTTCCCACTATGGTATACAGTATACTTTGCTTTTTTCCTGAAAATGTGGTTCTAAGACCAGGCTTTATATGGTGTAACCTTGCCTGGTTTATCTATGTTTTTATTTAAGCAAGCTAGTGTTCGTGAGAAACTGCCCTTCTGTGCTCGTTGATTCAGTTTGTTGTGGTAGCCTTCGGTGTTGTTGTGACATTGTGATAAAACTAGCGTTTGTTGCGAGATTGAATCACACACTAACTAGTCTGTTAATTGCAAGCACTCATATACGTCTATGCCGGCAAACATCAGTCAAGTTCACAGTGACTAAGTATCAATCAAGATTAGTGCGAATGCTATCATCACAATAATGACTGTAGGCAAGCATCAATTACGATCACACACTGAAGAATTTATTAATTTCAATTATTAATATACGCCTATGTCGGCAAACATCAAATAAGATCACACTGACTAATTATCAATTAAGATTATTGCGAAGGTTATCATCACAATAATGACAAATAGGCAAACATCAATTGACGTTCACGCCTGAATGTATTAGATGTGTAATAGTGACTAAATTGAATCCTGACAAAAGATATATCACATTATTCAGCATTATATTGGGATTATTTTCCAAATTTTAACAGCTTTTCACCTCAGCTAACTTGAGTTTTGCGATTTTTTATGTACTTGGTCGACGGCCTCAAAGCTGACCTTTAAAAAATCTAATACACGTCAACATTGGTCAAATAAAAATAAAGAAAACACAGTAATGTCATTTGTTTTCTACATTTTTATTAGAGTATACTTTTCTAGATAAAAAATACTTCAAAAACATGTGAAAAACACACTTCTTTCTTTCTTTGCTTAAATTTTGCTTTTTTAAGAATCTTCCTTGACCGCGATTCCTTGTCGCCATTTAGGAGTGAAGAAATTGATGCGATTTCACTGGATAAAATTGGAATACTAAAATCGGGTGATTGGACATACCAGTGTACATGCTTGTGATCGGACATACCTGTGTACATGCTTGTGATTGGACATACCAGTGTACATGCTTGTGATTGGACATACCAGTCTGCATGCTTGTGATTGGACATACCAGTCTACATGCTTGTGATCGGACATACCAGTGTACATGCTTGTGATTGGACATACCAATGTACATGCTTGTGATCGGACATACCAGTGTACATGCTTGTGATCGGACATACCAATGCACATGCTAGTGATTGGACATACCAGTGTACATGCCTTTGATCGGACATACCAGTGTACATGCTTGTGTTCGGACATACCAGTGTACATGCTTGTGATCGGACATACCAGTGTACATGCATGTGATTGGACATACCAGTGTACATGCTTGTGATTGGACATACCAGTGTACATGCTTGTGATCGGACATACCAGTGTACATGCTTGTGATTGGACATACCAGTGTACATGTTTGTGATCGGACATACCAGTGTACATGCTTGTGATTGGACATACCAGTGTACATGCTTGTGATAGGACATACCAGTGTACATGCTTGTGATTGGCCATACCAGTGTACATGCTTGAGATCGGACATACCAGTGTACATGCTTGTGATCGGACATACCAGTCTACATGCTTGTGATTGGACATACCAGTGTACATGCTTGTGATCGGACATACCAGTGCACATGCTAGTGATTGGACATACCAGTGTACATGCTTGTGATCGGACATACCAGTGTACATGCTTGTCACAGCCTGCTATGACACTCCAACCAATGTGGCGGAGTTTAAATAACAGACCGTTGTGTCAAACCCCATCAAATGTTTGGCGTGCATCATGAAGCAATGGTATAGTTTACTTTTTCCCTGCTACAGTGGACCAGAAAGCGGGTTATGTTACAAGCCGTGCCTTTTTTGGAATCGACTTTATAGGGAGTGAAAACACAACAACAATGTTTTCTGGTAAACTGATCAAAAGCAGGTTTTCTACAATGTCAGCAATGGGAAGATATGTTATTACCTTCAGGTCTTTCTCTCGCTTATTATCTCCCTTGGAAAGAGTCTAAAACATCCTTTTATGTTTTGGATGGTGCACATAACTTCAAAAATATCTTTTGCGCCACCATTAATAACGTGCACATTATAAATACCATCTAAATGACACGTAATACCCCTTTTGGGGTGGCGTCGCTTGAGTCTGTCAGCGCTTTCATTATACTTATACATGTATATACTTTATTATACTACATCAATTCATCAATGCTGATCCCTATTTAAATAAAAAAAGTCAATACGGGCTAGCGTGAACTCGTTTTCTTATCACAATATTATATGGAGTATAATATCCTCCAATATTCTGATGACTATTTCTAACATTAAATACACGAATTTGTTACTTCAAAATTTTAATTTGTAAATCGTTACATAGCGTATGCGAAATACCACTATCTAAACACATTTCAACATTACAATTTTATTGCATTTGAACAATTTCACATTTCTAACATATACAATTTACAAGTTACAAATCGCTGAGCAAAATATCACGAATGCATTTCACATGTCCAGCATCTAGTTTACAAGTTAAAAACTGAGGGGCGCAAATCACGAATGTAAAATGGACACTACACATCTCTAGTTAAACTTAGGAAGGCAAGGTGACACTTTTAACACGGGAATGCTCATCTATAGATAGAATGCACGCTTGAACGTAGTTAGACATTAAAATCTCCCAATTTCCCTTATAAATTCATCCCCAATACCAAGGCTATCACTCTGATATTTGCACACATACATTCATTCAAAAACACAACAAAAACAACTTATATTTTGGGTATAAGCAGCTTGGAAAACAACCGTCTGTTTACTACACAGACAAATTAGTCATTTCATCTACAAAACAATAATCACATCTACCAATAAACAAATATTTAATTCATTAAATTGTATGTGTACACATAACATTTATAACAAAATTCTTCTTATATTAACACCATTGTCGTTAATAGTAAACATTGTCTACATAACACGTATATAATTGCAAATATATAAAAATATACTGTGTGGTCGTTTCGGTGTCCCAAGGCTGAATGAACAAATAGCAGCTTGGACACGAAAACCTCGTGCTCTTTGCAACGCCTTCTATCTGTTGATACATAGGCAAGGGAAAATAATTAGATGATAATGCGGTATCCAGCAATAGTCCAAAACAGGAAATTACAAAAAGTCTCAGTGGATATAGAGAAATAAGCAGTAAATTTTGGTTTTGTAATTGACCTAGACAAAATACAAACACTACGTTTTAGAAATATAAGAAACCATGTAATCAAATCTACTTTACCAAAATTAAAATTATGTGACAAAACTTTAGAATCTAGAAATAATATCGCAATATATATTTTAGGACTTATCTTTGAAAAAACACGGACATGGGGAACTCATATTACTCAACTAATTGGCAAGTGTGAAAAAGATCTCAATGTAATTAATATTTACGGCATATATTACGTATAACGCTGGCGTGCTCCAGTATAACTATCAATTCAACACAAACTTAAACGGTGTACATAAACAAGTTAAGCAGTTACTAGTAGATCAATACAAACAAAGTTGGCACAGTGAATTGATGCACTCAAAAAAGGTCAAACATTTGAATGTAGGAAAGTCAACTATAGGCTGGAAAGTTACCCGACATCCTAACATATAAATCTATCATCATTTTCAGATTCCGTACAGCAAATCACTCATTACCTATCGAATCTGGGCGATTCGATGGTATTCCACCCCATAATCGAATTTATTCATTTTGTCACATAGGTGCATTTGGTTCCGAAAAACATTTTTTTACCCGGGTGCTCTCCTTAAGCACAGAAAGACAACGCATGTTCCAAGCATAACTAAAAAAACTAACTTTCCTTTTATCCTCTGCACCGCCATCATTCCTTAAGCGTTTATTAATTTACCATTATCTGCTGCAACTGTAATTGATATAACGCATGTTGTTGTTGTGCTTTCTTTCGTTTTTGTTGTGTGTGTATATAATATAGATAAAACACGAGGTATCAATTTATTGAATGCGCATACATGTACATGTACGGATATGCTTCGCATACTGTAATATCGAGTATCCCGACCCGCCGTCTTCTTGTGTGCCCTACGTTCCGTTTTGGTTAGCCGCACGCTAAGGGAAAGCGACATACTCCCAATTTTTAGTATTTTACATGTAGCTTAGTATACCAGAGTCGTCCACAATTATGTTTAATCATTATCTTTATGTAAAAGAAGAACCTCCTATAAATACATGTAATACTATAACTAAAATTAACAAAAATGTTATATGCTGATCCTTATACAACACATGCATGCATACCTATATGCGTATTCTACAAAACAAACAACTTAACTTATGCACTCTGTTATATTTATACTTTCTCATACATAGCTGTACCTGTACCAGGTTTTATATATCATGTTTATCCAGATTGAATTGTTTCTACGAATACTTTGGTTCATTAGAAGTTAGCTCTTAACCCTACAACACAAACATTAACTCCGCAAGCCTTCCATGTATACTGGTAAGCACTTTCCCTGCAACGCAGCTGGCTTAGAACTTAAAATGCGTTTTTTCCTATTAGTAACAATACCATTTAATCCAGATTAAGCGCTTTACCTTTTGCAAATGACTTGTTTGCTTGTAATAACGTCTATTTCCAATTGATATTGTTGTCAAATTAATTCTGTGTTATAGGTGCTTGCTGTAGTCTTCTAATCCGGAAGAAAGAACTCTAACACCCATATCTCACATATGGCGCACTCTACTAAGTCTAGCAACTAGGAACGGTTACCGCGCACCCCTTGATTTTTTTCATGTGTACCAAAATGTTCGTTTGGGTGTCTAGAAATAGAATCACATATGTACTCAAAATAAACTCATTTGGGCTATATGAAAACTAATTATTTCCATGGCAACCATCATGAAACTTGATAGGAGGGTAGGTTTAGAATAATGCTTATAACTTTTCCAAAAATGGTGATAGAAGTATAAAACTTGTACTCCTTTAAAGGTTATTGAATGGCCATTATGGTCATTTGTTAATTATGGAAAGTAGCACTTATGACTAAAACACTCCTTTTGTTTTGGTGTCTAATATTTTATCTTTTCAGTTAATTGTACTATTAACTTACCATAATTATATATGGACCCATATTGATTGGTTTTTATTTGTATATATATCTAAAGTACACAAAATGCATACATTTTATAGTGTTCATTAAATAAAATGATGTTATCCGAAGGATAAGATAAAATGATGCCATAACTGACTTTAATATCACAAAGAAAAACAATGTAAACGATAAAATTGACATTTAGCTAAGAATTGTTTTCTAATATAATAAATCCCTGCATTCTTACAGCAGAAAAAAGTACAAGACAGCAAACATTATGCTAAATGTGACATTATGTGATGTGGGCATACAGCAAATATTTTCAATAAGTAAGAAAATTGAAGCATAACAAGGCACACTTACTGCTTCATATAACAAGGCATAAGCATTAAATAAATTGTTCAGTCAATAAACTCCGATTTCCTGTTGCAGTTTGAGCTCATTAAAAGTAAAATTTTCATTTCCTAAGCCAAAGGATATTACAATGAAAGGTGGTGGGTTGGGGGTGAGGGGGTAAATGTAACAAGATTGTTCCAAAATAAAATGGCATGTTTGTTGTGTTAATAGATATGGTTTTGGTAATCTTCTAAGAAATCTCGCTGAAAGATTCCCTAAAACATGCTACGTCCACAAATGTTTTGAATTGCTGGACATATCAGTGTATTATAATGTTGGTGAAAGAGAATGCACCATGTTATTATAGCGTGAACTTGAAAATGATGGAATTTTTTTAAAAAGACTTTTATAAAGATTAGCAAGTCCAACTACCTTAACCTTAACTTTAAAGTTAAAGTCAAGGAAACGATGTACACAATTCATTAAGAAAATCGGAGAAATACATAATTCACTTATCAAAAACCATTTTAAGCATTTGCCCCTATTTTATTTCAATATATTGTTATTAAGGATTTGAAGGTGTAGCATAAAATCATTTATAAAACAATTACTAGAAACTTTTATCTACACTCAGAATGATTTTAGTTAAATGCTTGACATCCTATGTAAAAGTATGAAAACAGGAAGAAGGAAAATACAACAAATGCAATAATGACCGAACTTTTATTTAGTGTTAAAGTGCACAGTGTAAGGTCACAATTAGGCATTTTCAATATTCATGAGAACTATTTTGCAAAATTATTTTAAACCTTAGATTAATGATAGCCTTCACCAAAGGACTAGTCAATAACTGTTTGTGCATGTAATGATTAGTTATAAGTAGGCTTTTAATTTTAACATATTCGTGTGTTAAAGATAATGAGGACAACCCAGACCAAACTAATGTAAAAAATCAGACAAAATTAATAAAATGTACCAGTTCATGCAAAAATTACCTAGGGGTGTCTAATAAAATTTTAAAACAGTTTGTTCAAATATGATTTTAAATGTAATAAATTCTAATTTACTTGTCAAAGTTGACATCTATCGTTATATTCTCATTAATATGTGTAAATATTCATGTTGGCTTATTTACATAATTAATAATTTTAAATCTAAGTTTAGTGACAGCTTCCACTTAATGAACTATATAAAAATATTCTTCAACATTATAGCTAGCTACAAGCAGACTTCTAACCAAATTAGGCATTAAGATTGAATGAGCAAAATTTGAATGAAAATAGTAAAAAAAAAACATAAAAAACACAAAATGAACCAAATTTTATGAAACTTAGAACAACATGTGTTACATTAGAATGGGTATGTATGTAACGTTAGAATCTGATGGATTTTTTTAAAATTGCTTATAAATAAACAGAATCTTATCAACTTTTTTAAAAAATAGGCATAGTTTACACGAAAATAAATAAAAAATAATAAAAAATGATAAAATTAATCAAATCATCTAAAACTTAGACCAGCATGTGTTAGACAAGTAGTGGTATGTATATAACTTTAAAAACTGTTTAGTTATCCAGCTACCGGACTATTACCGTCTTTGTGTAGACCGTTTTATTGGTTCTTCAATTCCATCTTCACATGAACAGGATGCTACAACCATTTATTCATTTTATTTTGTATTCTAATAGAGCGTTTTTCTTTTCATTGATTGCATGTGAGAAACTCGTCAGGAAGTGCGAGGTTAGAGCTCTGTAAAACCGGTTAAAGCACCCCATTTGGTCCATATTGCCGACTGACCGTTCCAAGACGGTTACTGTCGGGTTTGCTCTTTTCGTTAAATGACTCATCACAAATTTGTTCTTACTTTTCGCTTGGCTTGCATGTGATATACCTTTGTTCTGTGCCTTTTCGGAGTTTGGTATATGTTGCAATGGCCATACTGACTTTGTCATATATTCTTATCCTTCCATGTCTATAATGCCTTTGTGTGTGTTAACACCGACTGGTTGTTAGTCTGGTGCTGACACATTGCCTCCTCTTGCATTTATTTACTATAATTAAACTTTACGGTTTTAGCCCTATGTCACCGTCTTGTATATTTAGTCTAAGTTTAGCGGAACTCCCTATTGCGTCTATGATTGATAAGAAAATGATCAAAATTCAGAATAGGTGGTTAATGACTTATAAGCCTAATGTCATACCACTTAATGTAATCGTTTAAAATAAACCAAAATTTAGATAAGTTCAAGATTTCTAAACATGATGATTAAAATTCGTAAGGTATATTTAATATAGACTGACAATTTCATTTATTGTTCTGCATCAGTTTTTGTTGTATTTGCCGTTGACCAATTGACAACTGTTTGAATTACCGAAACGGGCTGAATTTTTAAATATTATAACAGTATTGTTATTGAATCGGCTGTGTCATTTACCCATATAAACCATTCTTGTGCTAATAAGAACCGTCGTGTATTTAACCACTGATGTATAATTAACCCGCCCAACTACAAACCTTGCATCCTGAAAGTATTAAAGGTAAAGCAGACCAACCCTATTATAGAGTTCGTGCCCCGACATTGCTGCCGATACACCGATAACACGCCCGACATGCCCAGCAAAACAGCCAAGGGATCATCGAGCGCTTCATCATTCCAGCTGTTGACCCACCGGCCTTAGAGACTCAAATCAACGGCCAGCTCTTTACTCAGGTTTGTCATATTTTGATAAAAAGAATGTTATTCTGGACATGGGAATGAATTAGAAAAAAACTGTTCTTTGTCCTTTAGCTAGTGACAATTGCTTATCTTCACATTCAATTTTTGTTGATTTTTCTTTTAATCGTGTTCATGACATCCTAAGAATAGCCATATGATCACAATTCGATTAATATAAATCACTGTCCTGTATAATTTCGTGATGACTAACTGTCCCAGCTTAGATATAAATTAATGGATGATATTGCAGGATGTTTAGAACTTTACAACAAGCTCATAATTCCTGGACAGGAGTCATAGCTGGAAAATACACTCCAGATCTAGCGGGGTGTGGGGTGTGTGTGTGGGGGGGGGGGACGGGATGGTCGAGGGTGATAGACTTACAAGCATATTTCAGCCCATTCAAAGTCAAAGAATTGATCGTCAGACATTCTATTCCTTAGATTTTTTTTAAAATCATAATGTTGACGTCATTCGATGTTTGGCATCAATGGTTGGCTTAACTTAAAATATGAACACCAATACATGGATGTTTCAATAGATATGAATAATTTCTTTTATTGTAAGTATGTCCAATTAAAAATGTTTGAAATAACTAAGTAATATTAGAAATAAATGAAATGTTCTTCCGACATAATCATTTACACAAGTTTTGTTAAGTAATTAACTAGCACTTCGTAAAATAAAGACCAAATAATACCAAATACTTTCTACTATACAATATAATCTCTTGTAATGTGTAACGCTTGACTCAACATTTCTCTTTTACACAAATATTCATTCCGCTGATACAAAAACACATTTTTTAAATATTTGATTTACGATTTACATATACTGGTATCTAGTTTCTTAACCATTTTCTTAAACTCATCTGTATAAATCTTTCGAATAAGAAATTTAATTTGACAAAGAAGAAATATTTGTATCAAATACTATCCACAATAGACGAGATATACACTTATATGTCAGAAGTTACTGCAAACTTCCATTTGGTATAAAATAAAGCGTGTTTAGTATATTGTTAGGTCCTCGGGATGATATTCTCCATTTGTCTCTGTTAGTGCATAGGAAGGGACGACTATGATTGTGAAGACGACTGATAGTCAATTGACACGCTTGACTGAGTTGTAGTGATTTGAAGTTGACAAATCAACTGAAGAAAATAAATCGATTGTGTGAGATTTAGTAATGGTGGGTACAGCGAAATTGATTCGATAGTGTAAGGTTGGGTGATAGTGAAAGCAAGAAGTTTTGATGATTATGAGTGAAGATGGTTCGAGTGTCCACACTTCCCTGAAGGTACTCAATAACGATTATGGCTTGTAATAACAATAAATTATAATGCATGAAGCAAAAGAAATTATAATGATATGGAGAATATAATATATATTGTTGATACAAGACATATGTTCAAGAAATAATAATGGACTACAAAAGCTCCACCCAAGTCCAAAAGCCGGGTTTGCTTGACGTTAACTCTGTTGTTGAAGGATATATCACAGGGCGGAAAAGAGATTTGATAGTGAAACTGGTGACTTTTTGGCAGCAACAATTAGGGTGCATAATTAATATCAGAAGCAATAATGATAATGTGTATGCAACTTTATTTTTTTTATTTTAAGTTTATTTTACAGTTTTGTAGACAAAACGCTCATAAAGATGTCAATACACAAATATATCCAACTTTGTTAATAGCTTTCATCTTCATTTGTTGAACTGATGATTTTAACAAGAATATGCAACTTAACATGCAGATTGTGTCTCTGTTGTTGTTTTTTGCATTTGTATTCATTTTTTGGTGCGTCAAAAGGGATGAATGCCACAGAGATTACTGAACAAATCTTGACGTTTTTTAAATATAAAGATTGCGCCGAATATATTGTGTTAAAATGAAAGACGTACAACAAGTCAACAAATGTATGGTGCACTTCAAAAAGGTCCTGTTAAAGACTTTAGTCAAGCTCTGGGTTTTATTAGACAAAGCAAAAACCATTAAATCATGCATGCCATATACCCTACCAATACATCGAAATATGGTAATTATAGTACGTTTCCACAAGTATGTCGTTAAATTAATGTGTGCACACGGGATTTCAATAGAACATTGGTGCAAAGTAATAAATCGATCGTAAAATGTAACCTTTTCTCAGATGGTTGACAGACAGACTTCATGGCGCCTGAAGGGAGTTATATCACACGCCCTCGTGTTTTCTACATTCATCCTTAAGTTGTTTTCTCATTATTTAAATAAACATGTTATAGGATTTGTCTGAATGTCCACAAAACATAGATACATTACATCGGTTTAATGGCCAAACGTTTCAAATTAAAGTTTAAGATTTCCATGTCGTATAATACATTGACAGTGTTTTCACTTACGTATATTTTAAATTTACTGGTTTGATTTTGTTCATTTAATGGAGCATGATGTTCTCTTGTATAACTTCATTTAAAGTTTAGAATATCTTGTACTTACATGTATAAGAGAATACGTAAATGTAATTACCCGAGTTTTAAAAAGCAAATTGGATTATTCACGACATGTGAGAAAATAACAATTTATCAAAATCAAGTCAGTGATAGTATTTCACGTAGGTAGATGTTGCTCGCCGATGGATATGTGGTCTATAATAAATTAAGCGGTTGCTTTTTATTGTTATCCAGACTTATTAGTATAGATATTATGATTCTTCTTATATTTAAACGAAGCAAAAATGTTGTGTAAGAAGTGTATAAAATTAAACGTAATTACAACACAGCACAAATGTTAGCTCATTCAAGTCAAGTAAAGCATTAATTGTCTAGTATGATAAGTTATTGTTATATCGATAGTAAATGTGTAAATGTTGTCAGTGATAGTATTTCACGTAGGTAGATGTTGCTCGCCGATGGATATGTGGTCTGTAATAAATTACGCGCAGCGTCATCGGAAAGTAGACAACAACTGTCTGTCGTCTGCCAGAAAGAAAAAAAAACGCTTATAGTTGAATTAAAGCTGCAGACCCAGATCCAGAATTTTTTTAGCTGGGGATAGGAGTGTGTGTGGGGTGGGTGGGGGGGTCGAAATTTACATACGTTTTAGCGGGGAAGGAGGGAGGGGGTGAGTGGATCGGAAAATGTGTGCTTCTAGAATGTCGGAGATTCGTCCAGAAGTGTATTTGGACTAAAGGTGAATATTTTTAACGGCTTCATAAACTGACTCTGAAAAAGGCTAAGACATACATATTTAGCAAAATAACTTGGTTGTTGATAATAATTTCGAATTACTCACAATACTTTACCAAAATAGGCAAACACATACCTCACTTCGAGATGGACCATAAAATGCAACTATATTACGTTTTCAGCGCTGTTTTCCCATCGATCGTCATTTACATATTGAGAAAAACATAATTGCAGTATTATCGAATTTTTGCTTAACAAAAATATTAATATTGCCTGAATTGAGATTTCTGTTGGGTGTTCAAGAACTGACTGGACATAATGTTGGAGTAGAGTACTTTTAAAAGTAACAACTCAAACTCGTCTTATAACAAATCCCGTTGAGCCTTCAATAAATATTGGAACAAACAAAACAGTACTTATTAGCCAGTTGGAATTATATAAAATACAACTAATATTATTTTTTTTCAAATTTAGATATTTTATCTAAACTAAACATGGTGAAGCCGCACAACAGCATACTACTGAATTGAACTGAAAGTTCGTAACTCAAACACCTGACAATGTTTACAAAGATAACACTACGTAACACGCGTAATGCATTGTGGGTACTATTTTCTTGAATCTCATTGGCCAAAAAATCCAACATGGCGAGCAGGGCAAGAAGACTGGCATTTTTGGAGTTGAAAAAAATGAATACATGCGCAGCTACGGTTCACAAGCAGTCATTTGGGGGCGATGTTTTTATCGAATGGATGGATTTGCGAAACATTCTGTTGAGAAGAACAAAGAAAGAACTGACCAAACTTATTTTGGAAAGGTACGTCAGGGTTTTTCTCAAATTGTCGACACGGTATCATATATTCTACATTCGTTTTTGTTGTTCTTCTTTCTTAACTCTTAAGGTGTATTTTGCCAGTTTTAAGATGTTTCCAATTTTGTAGTTATAACTAAAAGGGCATTGTTAAAATAGTCCATGCTATATTTGAAAAACGCCGAAAAATGGTCTTAAAACGTCGATTTTAGATAACAACAAGATATTTGTTTTGCATAAATATTGAATAAAGATCTTGTTGTTGTTGTAATGTAGCTGTATTATCAATCTTCCGTAATCGTGGCAAATTGTGACAGTTGCTTATGAACTGATGAGGGATAAATTGGTAGACTGAACTCTATACCATCACAAAAGCAATAAGGCTTTAGACCATCTCTTAAATATTTTCATCTATCTTTTCTTCAGTACATTTTCTTAAATCAAAACTCTGAGTGGTTCTGAATCAATGGTAAAATATAGGATGCATATCGATTCAGATAAAGGTTGTTTTTTTATCCTTACTTTTATGGAATTATGGAAGGTGATTGATTTCCTACAGTGTTATTGCTAACTTAAGTGCCAGTTGATCAGACTGCATGTGTTGTTATCTTTGGGTATCTCATAGAATTTCTACTTGATTTTTTCCAGTAGCAAAGAAATGTGTACTGCAGCGTTTTTCTTCAAGAAAGACGCCAGGCCCAGAAAAAAGAAATATCACATCTACAATTGGACTCCTACCAAGAACAGTAATTTAACAGTAATATAGAGACAATCCAACAAAATGGTCTGCTGCACCAGTTAAACACAAAAACGCATAAATATTTATATACATTGTAGTTTAATGCATTTATTTTGATAAAGATTTATTATAGTAGTAGGTTAACTCAGCTGAGGTGAACTGTTTTGTTGTTTTTTTATTATTAATTTGCTACATTTATTTTTATGCTCTTTATGCTACAGTGTCCCTTTTGCTTATTTAATTATATTGAAATCAATTTAAAAAAATGTGTTAGCTTGTTTTTTTGAGAAAAACGCCACATACAGACATATGAATTTCAAACCAGGGCATAGTGTACAAAGCGTCAAGTCGGTAAAAGTGACCTCCATTCATTTTTATTGATGCTGCATTTATGTTTTTTAATATTGTCAATATTGTGGGTTTTTTCTTTTAATGTTAATAATACAAAGGAGAAAAATATTTTGAGTGCTTGTGGTTTGAAAGTAATAATACGGAAAAGAAAATATTTCATATGTTTAAGGATTCAAAAGAATATCTTTATTTTTGAGAGATAATCTATTTTTCACAATTTTTTCGCAAATTAAATACTCATCTTGTTCCACCTCAATTTAATTATTGATAAGCGACATTCTACGTAATAAACTAAACTTATTTAAGCATATCAATTTATGTGCAAAATGTTCATATTACACTCTTCTGAAATACCTCATTATGCATTTTTTGCTGTTTCAGCACAAGATAATTAAAATTCCAACATTCTTTTTTTGTCCCAAAACTTCACCAATATGATCAGCAAACACCTAAGCCAAATAGCCAAATAGCCCTACAAGTACATGTACAGGTAGATCTAATTTTTGCAATCTCTTTTTTTTTCATCATACTGCTTTGACCAGCCTGATGACAAGGGGTAGGGTTGCTGACTTGTAACTCATACAAATCCTTGGCCTCTCACTGGTGGGGTGTAGCCGTGTTATAGGGAGAGAATGTGTAAGTGGCCCGGTTGCTCAGGCATAGCATTCGACCTGTAAGCAAAGGGTCCCGAGTTTGAGTCCCCGACCGACTGCACGTTCCTCCCTATGCTACAATGGCGCGATTGTTATGGTTCAGGTGCTGGAGGGTGCTTGTGGTCTGCACGTGGAGCTAATGGTCTGTGGAAATTTGAGGACAAATTTCAAGTTGCACTGGGTGTATATAACCGGGTGATCGGGAGAGAATGTGTAAGCGGTCCGGTAAGCTCTGTCAGTAGAGAATTCGGCCTGTTAGCGAAGGGTCCCGGGTTCGAGTCCCGGACTGGCTGCACATTTTCACCCTTTGTTACATGGGTATGATTTCTAGATGGGATAAAGGTCCTCTTCCAGTTGACTGGTATGGCAGTGGTTCCACCCAGACATTTGACAATAGCTGGATGTTACTATAATGACTAATATAACTGAACATACAGCTAGCATGTTCTACTTTACATTGATTTTGTGTCTTCCTCCATCATTAATAGTTATATGTTGGATATTGGATCATTTAAGTGTCACTGCAATTTGTTACTTTTTCCAGTAAATGACAGATAGCATAGAACACATCTATTTACATTTTATTTCATCTGAACTGCTTTACAGGTAAAGATTACTAAGTGTCATACCTAAGAAAATCAGTAAATCACTGGATTGAGGTGTTTGGTAGACAGAAACAAATATCATTAGATAGCTTGACCAGGATATTCCAGGAGTGATGGCAGATTCTAAAGTCATTTGAGTGGGTTCTACTTGATCTAGTATTTCAGAACAAGTCACATGACAAGCAAGTAGTTTATTGCGTTTTTTAATGTGTTGTAGGAACAAACTATGCCTATAGTAGCGATGGTGAGCAGTACCACCGGTGCACCAGAGGCCAGCTTGAAAACCTTTTCCCTTCAAGTCCTTTACCTGAACTGGAAGTTGAAACCTTGTGGTGAGAGGGAATAGGCCTAAAAGGAGTCAGAGGAGTTATGCCCCTTGTCCATGGACAATCCCTAGTTCTTAGTTCTTGGTTCTAATGAAAACATTCATGTTGGGAAGATTATGACAGTGCAGATTTTATAAATGGAGAAACATCGAACACAAATACATTGGGAAACATTACAGGTCTTTTTACTTTCCATTATAAAGTTTTTAAACTGAGTTAAAAATAATAGTAAACTAGTTCATGATTTTGCATATACTCTTTTCAGTTACACAAACATTTGCTCAAAAGCTGCCAACCAAAGTCCCAAATCTGATTATATGAGACCCCCATCATTAAGATTTTGTTAATCATTACAGAAGAAGCCCCTTAGGTAGATGATCAGCGATAAATAAAGTAAAAAGTGGATGCTCCTACTGCAAATGAAATGTATACGGTTATGAAGGCAATGCTAAACATGTTTTATTTATACATCTCAGCATGCAGTGTATAATGTTTGTATTTCTTTACAGACATGTAAAAGTAACAATCATAGCAGAACGTTTTATATAAAGTTTGTTGCTTGTCAAAATAAAGGTATTTCTTAAAAGATTACGTTGCTTTGTTCTTCGAAGTATTATGCACCAACATAGACCTGATCCTGACCCTATCCTCACTCAGTAATGATCATAAAATAAGATACATTTTCCTCCTGTCACTATTACCAAAAAAGAAAGTGTTGTGTTAATAAATAACAGTTTGTTTATTTCTGTGTAATGGTCAGGATAAGCTGCATGTTGGTGCATAATTTCACCTTAGTGTACGCTTTTATTATTTGAAAAACGTTAGACATATCATACAAAAATCATCTTTTCCACATAACTTTAAGTGTAAAAAGTGAATTAAAAAATGAGGTAGGCATAGTTAACAAAAACATATTTGATTCCAAAAGGCATTACATCATTTTTATACATGTGAAAATCCATTGTTAACTAAAAAAAACAGGCTATAAACTCTTTCTTAAAAATGTAATAAAATAATCGGTAGACTGCAGCATGACTTTGAAAAGTGTTCATTGTCATTTTAAAAGATTGCATCGTTTGTAAACATGTCCACACATGGAATAATCCAGCTCTGTAACGATCCACTGAATGTCCTGGAAAAAGAGGAGTCTTTAAGCATAAGATTTAAGCTGAGTTTACGCATTAACTATTTATGTGTGTATAATACACTGGAATATTTACCTTGTGCAATAAACTAGCAGACCCCGGATCTGGTAGAGCAATCTGTAGTGCGTCGGCTCCAGGTACGACAGGCTCAGGTTCGATCCCGGGTCGCAACATACCAGTCGTTAAAATGGTGTAGCTCTCTTGCAAACGCTGAAGCAAATATAAGGGTAGTTCCACCACTGGCTGATCTGGTGTCAGGATAATGTTAGTGGGTTTGGTATTATGCCAGGTGTTCACAACATGGTATATACAGTGAATGCAGCACCATATATTCATCAAGTGGACACAGTCTTTAGATAATGCTAATGTGAATATTATCACCAAATAGTCAGTTTGGTCTGCACACACAGGGGTGCAAGGATAGCCAGTCTCCTGCAGGACAATAAGTGATGGTCGGCATTGTGTGCCTGGGGGGGCTCACAGTAAATAGGTCTCCGAGCAGCAAGAGATTAACTAAATAAAGACAGAATAAATCTTTGGAGGTGGCAAAATAAATATAAAGAATGCTTACACATATTTTTATTTTTCTTCAGCAATCATTGTGTCCATCTAGACTCTTCTTAGCCCTCTGACAATACACCAGTCTCCTTCTTTCCTACTACTTTTCCTCTTGCCCAACCTCCATCTTTTATTATGCCTTATCTTTAATTTCCATTGGTGTCACAATTGAAGACATCAAAGAAAGAAAAGAAAGTCCTGTTGACACAAATGCGAAAGTTTTTGTTTAAATACATAGAGACAATGTTCTTTACAGAGTTACCGTTAAGAAAAACCTCAAAATTAAGCAAGGAAGAGCCACTGCTGGCATTGGTACTACAATAAAGTTTGGGGTAGTTACAGTCAAACTGGCCACATTACACATGCAATTTAAAATATATAAAGAATATAATAAAAAAGTAGTAAAACTTAAAAACATTTAATAAAAATATTAAATAGACTATATATGGTGCCAGTTTCACCAAAATTCTCAAATAAACTGGTCAATTTGACTTTATGGTCAAAATATATTATGGCTAAATATAATTACTGCCAGATTGGGCCAGTACCTACTTGGTGCCAAGATTTAAACAATAAATAAAAAGACATTCCTTCTCGCCTATATAGGGCTCAACTGGAGAGATAAAACCCAACAGTGACTGTCCAATGGTGGCTTTAATTCACTGTTTCATACAGACTCAACTACCTGTCTTGTCATCGTGTAATTTAAAAGCAATGCAAGTTCTTGTCTGTAAATGGTCAGTTGCAAGCAATGCAATACAACGAAGTATTCCCGGCTTGTAACCATCAGCAATGCATTTTCTGATAAGTTTTATAAAGAGGTCAGAAAGGTTATCGAGACCCTGGATTTTCATTAACTTGTATAAAACATTTCCATAAAATGCAGGATGGCTTATGCCTTGCTGCAAGAGTGTTTTCATGCTGCTATTATACTTTGAAGCAATAAAATCATTGCGGTGAAACCGCTTAGAAAACGCCTTCCTTAATTTGTGAAATCGAAAGCCTTGTTGTAACAATTTAGAAGAAATAAACCGGTTTTTAGCATTGAAATATTCTACTTTAGTACAAACTTGTGCAAACCTTGTAAGTTGTAATATGTAAATACCATAGGAGGTAGCACGCGGTGAATCTCTGTCAGGGTGTGGATAATTCACAACAATAACTTTGAAATCATCTCTCTCGTTATAGATTTTAGTAGAGACGTTGTCATTGGAAACAGCGATCTCAATGTCTAGAAATGCTGCATGAAAATGTCAGTTATTTGCTTTATTAAGGGTAAGTTCTGGAGGGTAAATCAGATATATCATTTGAGAAAAGAAAATATTATCTATAGTTAGAATATCGTCAAGATTGAATTGAAAGCCTCTATAATGTGGCTTTCGTTAGAAGAAGATACAGTTAACATGAAATCACGTTCAAAGCAGTATAAAAACAAATCTGCAACAATGGTCACAGTTGGTTACCATAGGTATACCAAGTCCACATGGTACACGATTCTAAGAAAGTGTTGGTAAAAAGGGCATTACTTTCATGACATGCAATGTATAGACGTTGCTCTCGAGCAAATGTTTTCTCAATAAGAGCAATCAATTTCGCCTTAATTAATTCAGGAAAAGATGTGTACAGCGTAGAGAAATCGTAAATATTATCTGCAGAGCAATGAAAGTTCAAAGTACGAAACTTGTCTAATAAGAATATAATTATGACAAAGTCCTATGAGCATTGCAACATATACCAACTTTTGAAAAGGCGCAGGACAGAGGTATTCAAATGCAAGCCAAACGTAAAAGTAAGAGAAAATCTGTGATGAGTCATTAAAGAAAAAGAGCAAACCCGACAGTTACCGCGCTAAAACCAATCTAGCAAGCACATTGTCCAGCGGTAGTACACAACGTGTGAAGTGAAAATATTCAAGACAGCATGCACTAATAAAAAATTTTAAGTAAACAGACAAAAATGTCGTTGTAGTATGCGAAATGACTATGGTCAAATTTATATTTGTAATACTATTTAATGAAGAAATGTATTCCATATACACGAGAATTCAGACTTAATATATATTGCAGCGAAGAATGCTACACAACTCGCTCCAAACCAACTCGCGTCAGGGAAAATTCGTACCAATATTGAACAACTCAAAAAAATAAATAAATAAAAATTACACACGGCAAACAACAATTAACTCCCACCATAACAATTAACAGCTAACAGCCAATATCAGCACTCGTAGTTTAACTCGCACTACAGCGTATACAAGGGGCGAGCTGTCATATATTAGTACGAACTACAGCTGGTGCGAAATGCGAATTGAAACCTCTGGTGGAGGATATAGATTGTCTGACTAGGCATTAGGATTTAAGGCAAAACCTAACTGCAAAACCAAACTGTTCAAAATAATAGTTAGTATTAGTTACGTGACATATTATTAACTTAGTAGTTTAACCATTTAACCTTTAAAATGACGGGTTTTATGCATTATTTTGTTTGATTCAACTGAAAGAACTATAATGTTATTTGGTTATAAAAATCTCCTGAATGTATAAAATACACACACTTATCGTATTTCATTTAAGAGCAAGAAATTATGAACTAAAGTTAGTATTTTAAATTATACAGACGAACATTTTGTTGTTATTTTTTTAGCGATTTTTTCACGGGTAGGCCTTTTTCCGATCCCGCCAAGGTCGACAGAGTGGAAATGTGACATCACTTCTTCTTATGCATCTGAAAGATGATTAAACCATCTTTCGAGTCCTGAAGAGACTTTGGCTCTATCTTGGGGCTGACTGCCTGAAAATTGTCTCTAAATTTGGCTGAAAATCCTGAAAGAAAACCAACGGATTTTGGTCGCGGATGGGCCTTTTCCGACTCCTAGAAGGCCGACATAGAGAAAATGTGACAATACTTCTTTATATACATCTGAAAGACGATCGAACCAGAATTCGAAGCCTGAAGAGCTTTTGGCTTTATCTTTGGGCTGACTGCCTTACAAATGTCGCCTTATTTGGTCAAAATAACAAGAAGAAAAAAAAACACGGATTTTTTCTAGGATATGCAGCTTTTCGACCCGGAAAATGCCGACATAGAGGAAACGTGACACCACTTCTTTATTATACATCTGAAAGAAGACCAAAATCAGCTTTCGACTCCTGAAGTTGTTTTGGCTCTATCTTGGTGATGACTGCCTTAAAAATGTCTCCGTATTTGGTCAAAAATCTGCAAAAAAGCGTATTTTTGGTCGCGGACAGGACTCTTTTTCAGATGCATCCGATAGAGGATCAAACCAGCTGTCCTGAAGAACCGTTGGCATCATCTTGGGGATGACTGCCTGAAAAAGGTCTCCGTGATTGGTGAAAATTCTGCTCTGCCAAAAAAACGGGTTTTTTTGTCGCAGATAGTCCTCTTTTCGACCCCGACAAGACCAACATAGAAGAAATGTGACACCAATTCTTCATATTCATCCGAAAGAGGATCAAACCAGTTTTCGAGTCCTGAAGAGCCGTTAGCTGCATCCTGGGGCTGACTGCCTGAGAATGTCTCTATAGCTTGTAGGAAATCTGCTGAAACGCGGGATTTTTGGTCGCGGATAGGCCTCTTTCCGACCGCAACAAGGCCGACATAGAAGACATGTAACATCTCTTCTTCATATGCATATGAAAGACTATCGAACCAGCTTTTGACTCCTGAAGAGCCTTTGAATCCATCTTGGGGCTGACTGCCTGAAAAATGTCTCCGTAATTGGTAAAAAATATAAAAAGAGGGATTTTAGGTCGCGGAGAAACCTCTTTCCGACCACGAATCCAACATAGAACAAATGTGACACCACTTGGTCATATGCGTCTGAAAGTGGATCGAACCAGCTTTCAAATCCTGAAGATCTTTTGACTCTATCTCGGGGCCGACATCCCGAAATGTATCTGCGTAGTTGGGAACAATCCGCAAAAAAGCGTACTTCTGGTCACGGATCGGCCTCTTTGCGACACCGACAAGGCCGACAAAGAGAAAATTTTTATAAAGCACAGAAAATGGAAAAATTAGTCTAAAATATGTGTAAGGTTTGTAAACAAATAGTTACATACACATGTATTTGGGAAAGTTTGAGTCAAACCAAACAAGTTACATGTTTGTTTGCTTTGTCTAATGCTATATCTTATTTCCAAACGATACTAAATAACAAAACACTTCTCTTTGTCCTATTCCTTATAAATTTAGGTCTTTCGACTACCAAGCATTCTATATATCAATCACTATTTAAGTGTGTTATTAAGTAATATTATCAACAATGTTACATCTTTGCTCTATATCTCTGTTTCTCTCTCTCTCTCTCTCTCTCTCTCTCTCTCTCTCTCTCTCTGTGTCTGTTTCTGTCTCTCTGTCTGTCTGTCTCTGTCTGTCTATCTGTCTCTGTCTCTCTCTCCCTCTCCCCTCTCTCTCTCTCTCTCTCTCTCTCTCTCTCTCTCTCTCTCTCTCTCTCTCTCTCTCTCTCTCAGTCATTCTTTTATTGTAAAAAATTGGATCTACAAGTTCATTATGAGAAATCAGAAGTGTATAGCATCAAAAACGACGATAAACATTATTGATCAGGTACGTATGTATGTGAACAGTGATTAAAGAGTTAATGCAAACATTTTTTGTTCGTTTGAAAGGTTTTGCTAAAATGTGTTATGAAGAAGTGGTGTCAGATTTACACTATGTCGGCCTTGCCGGTATCGGAAAGAGGCTTATCCACGACCCAAAATCCGTCTTTTGTGTGCAGATATTTGACCAAATACAGAAAAATTATCAGGAAGCCAATCCCAGGATAGAGCTTAAAGCTCTTCAGCAGTTAAAAGCTGGTTCGATCCGTTTTCAGATATATATGAAGAAGTGGTATCACATTACCTCTATGGCAGCCTTGTCGGGGTCAGAAAGGGGTCTAAACGGGACAAAAAATCTTCTTTTTGCAGATTTCCTTCCACTTACGGAGACATTTTGAGGCACTCAGTCCCAAGATAAAGCCAACACTCTTCAGGACCCAAAGGCTGGTTTGGTCCTCTTTCAGATGCATATAAAGAAGTGATGTCACATTTCCTCTATGTCGGCCCTGGCGGGTCGGAATGAGATTTATCAGCGACCATTCGTTGGACTTTTGACCAAATACGGAGACGTTTGTCATGCAGTCATCTCCAAGATAGAGCCAAAAGCTCTCCAGGATTCGAAAGGTGTTTTGATTCTCTTTCGGATGCATATGAATAAGTGTGTCATATTTTTTCTATGTTGGTACTGTCGAGGTCGGAAAGAGACCTATCTGCGACCAAAGACCGGTTTTTTTGCAGATACTTTACCAATTACGGAGACCTTTTTCAGGCATTCATCCCCAAGAAAGAGCCCAAAGTTTTTCAGTAGTTAAAAGCTGCTTCAATCCTCTTTCGGATGTTTATAAAGAAGTGGTGCCATATTTCCTCTTTGTCATTATCAAAGGCCGGAAAGAGTACTATACTTAAAAAAAACTCGGTTTTTGACCAAATAAGGCACATTTGTTAGGCAGTCATCCCTAAGATAGAGCCGAAATCTCGTCAGGCTTCGAATTCTAGTTCGATCCTCTTTCATATGTTTATAAGGAAATGGTGTCACATTTCCTCTATGTCGGCCTTGTCGGAGTCGGACATAGGCCCATCCCGCGACCAAAATCCGTTGGTTTCTTTAGGATTTTTGACCAAATACGGCGACATTTTTCAGGCAGTCAGCCTCTCGATAGAGCCAAAAAGCTCTTCAGCAGTCAAAACCCGGTTCAATCTTCTTTCAGATGCATATGAAGCAGTGGTGTCACATTTCTTTTATGTCGGTCTTGTAGGGACGGAAAGAGGCCTATCTGTGACCAAAGATCGGCTTTCTTTGCAGATTATTTTTGCCAATTACGGAGACATTTTTCAGGAGGTCAGCCCCAAGATGCATATGAATAAGTTGTGTCACATTTCTTCTATGTTGGCCTTTTCGGGGTCGGAAAGAGGCCGATCAGCGACAAAAAATCCCCTCCTGCCGATTTTTACCAATTACGGAGACATTTTTCAGGCAGTCCGCACCAAGATAGAGCCAAAGGCTCCTCAGGACGCGAAAACTGTTTGATCCTCTTTCGGATGCAAACATGTATGAAGAAATGGTGGCACATTTCTTCAATGTCGCCCTTGTCGGGATCGGAAAGGGACCTATCTGCGACCAAATACAGACACATTTTTAGGCAGTCAGCTCAAAGTTAGAGCCAGAGGCTTTTGAGGACTCGAGATTTGTTTGATCCTCTTTCAAATGCATAGAAAGAAGTGGTGCCACATTTCCTCTATGTTTGCCTTGTCTGGGTGGGAAAGAGTCCGATCTGCGACCCTACAAAATCCCGTCTCCACCTACATTTGCTTCTGTATCCTCTTTTACTCCTACATTGTTTTAAAAAGAGAATAACCTCAACCCCCAATTCTCAACCCCCAACCACAACCCATTTACTCCGAAAAGTAATATTATTAGAGGAAACATTATTCTTGTTGAACATTCGTGTTAACTTGGTTAAACTAACGTTTACACCTATTACGTTCAGTATTTAATCTTAATCAGCTGATTTTTTTCTTTTCAAAATAAGCTACCTTCATTACATGTTTTGCGAACTGATTTAATCTTAAAATGAATAAAATAACTACTGTTGGGCATAAACTTTATTCATTATTTTATTATTCTAGATCTCTACATAATGAACGGTTTTTCCGATTGCATTTAAAGTTAGTATTTGATATAATAATAGTAATAATAATAATAATATATAATAATAATATAATATATAATAATAATAATAATAATAATAATAATAATAATATAATATAATATAATATAATAATAATATAATAATCTACTAATCT
>CM017561.1:65929634-65946967 GCA_007844125.1 Sinonovacula constricta
CAACACTATAATGTGAACCTTTTTTTAATATATGAAAAATAAAATAAAAACATGAAAAATGAGATCATAAATTTCTTTATGCACAGGGATAAATATTTATTTATTGGGTTTATCTTCCCACCAACAATATTTCAGTTATCTGGAGACGATGTCCACTTGATGCAAATATAGTGCTGTCTTCACTTTGTATAGCATGCCATGGACACCTGGCATGATACCACACAGTCACTGGTCCAACCAGTCCTGGAACTACCCATATATTTGTTTAAGAAGGGTGCTATACCTCTACCATTTTTAATGACTTTGGTATGTCGCGACACGGGCTTGAACCCGGGGCCTTCCGTACCTGGAGCCGACGCTCTACCGATTGTGCTACCAGGTCCAGTGAAAGAAATAACTGGGAGTTGAACAGGTAAGATCTTTTTATCTTGCAACTGCTTGCCATTAAGTACATAACTTTGTAAAAGAAAACACAACAATATAAATAATATAGCATGATGAAGAGGCAAGCAAAAAGTTTTTATTAAAAATTGGTGTACTGACATCACTTACTCACATTTGGCTTTTTCAAGCTGTCGAGTCTTTAATTATACCAAAGCCAATTAAATCTGAGACTGATTCAATTAACCGATTGTTAGGTGATTGAAACTGATTGGTAGTCTTTAATGAACAAAACAGAACATAACTTGAAGCCAGTCTGTTATCATATGCTGTTCACACTTGCTGATTAGGTGCCTCGATTCATTGATTACACTATATGATACTCTGCACAATGTGCACATAACAATATGGTGAAAGGCGAGGGTAAACAAATCCATTTGTCACCAACATAACACTGTGCATTTAAGTTTACAAGCTTTAATACACTTTTAAGGTGTATAACTTATCTTTTTTTTCAAATACTGAAGTAGATCTATATAATATATAAAACTTAACCTCAACTACATGCATCACAGGATACATAGTGTCCACGTAATAAACTCATTATCATGTTTAAAATTATGCACATCAACATTAACACACATAAACATAAGGCAAATCAAAAATGTAATTAAAAACAGTTCTATAAATGGCAAAACTAACACTTTTCATGGATTTTTACTTTGTATTAATTAGGAATGTCAACAAGTCTTAAAATCACTACTTGAGTATTCGGTCAATATTCCGATCAAGTACTTGATCAAGTAAATTTGTCATTCGGTCAATATTCCGACCAAGAACTTGATCAAGTAAATTTGTCAACTTAATTGCTGGAGTAATTTGTGATGAAAAAACATTTGAGATCTATACATGTAAGTAGCAGCACTGAATCTGGTGTCATTTCAATATAAACAACATTGTGCAGGCCTCACCAATGATCAAAAGTGTTTGTAAATATGTAAAATGTAATAAAATATAATGGTTAACAATGCATTTGAAAAAATAAATATTTAGAAAAGAATAAGAAATATTTGTCATTTCATGTAATTTCAACTGCCACTAAACAAGTTTCCTTTTCTTCCAGACTGCAGACTAATATGTGTACTATTTTTAGACTGGTAGGCAAATAGTTGTGATATGTGGCTTATGCTTAGTCAACAAAATTCACAAATCCGGTGAAAATTCTAATGATAAGCAGTTCAAATTTGAGTTCCTGTAATCAAAGTAGTCGTTGGGTGTTGTAGCAACTTCAACAAGAAGTTGAAGAAAAAATTAAAGGTGATTTTATTATGTAAATAGTTGGAGAATTTTACTAATATTACATTTATTATTAAAACAAGTAGATGGTTAAGCAAGCTTTAGTCCCATCATTATAGCTTAATATTGACCTGCATATTTTACATTTCAGACTTTAAAATCAGAAAGGCGCTTGTAATGATCCAAGTGAATGACGTCAGTTTAATAAAGATACATACAACACTTTTCTAATGTCACCAGTGCTTCATGTTTTGTTTAAGTGTATGTTATGTTATAGTCTATTTTGTTGCTGTCCATTTTGTTAGTGTCGGACAGCTTGTGACTTACAGTGACTAGTCTGTATGTCAAACCTGTTTTGTTGTATCCATCTATGTATATGTTCTCGAGAGATGGAAATTTTGTACGAGAGTTGGAAGTTTTCTTTTTTACCACATGCTAAACCATCAAATATTTCACTCGCCACTCACTGACAGACAACAGCTCCTGTATATAACATTTAGTTAAGTAATTTCTCACAGAAGAATTGTAATTTTAGTTTAGTATTTACCTGATCAGATCTAGCAAAATGTTGTTTATTGATGTCTTACACATGTCTGAAAAGCATTCAATAACACCACAGTTGTCATTACAAACTTGTTTTTTCTATCTGAGCCACGCTGCACAGTTATCAATTTTTAAACTAAGACAATTATGTGACCATGTCATTTCCTGTGATGTCGATGTCTAAAATTAGCTGAAAACCCAATCGTTCTTATTTAAAGATTTGTAAAGAATGAACATTTTAAGTGTTGATTGACAAGTTATACAGCCAATAAATTGAGATACTGTCGAAAATCATCAAAGCTAAGACTAAAGTATGATGTTTTTTTCTACATAAATTATGCACAAATACCCCAAACAGAGGTCAAATATTGTTACATATATTAGATAAGGCAAACTGTCAGATATCACCTTTAAGATACAAATACATTCATAGTTATGCTTTAGAATATAAAGCGGTATCTATTAGCAAACCAGTTCTGTCTGTTGTTGGTTTTTTCCCTAGAGATTCAAGACAAATAAAAGTCTTCAACGATGCACAAACTGTTTTCAGTTAATAATTCAAACCCCAGGCCCCACCACGACCCGTGACACCAATACCTGCCATTATATAAATGCTACCCATTCAAGAAGTATTGAGATATGTATAGGCAAATGTCACATTTAGGGGTGTTCCGAAAACCTCTAATCTGCCAATATGCACCGTAAAAATATCCGGAGGGAAAAATTAGCCACAGTGAATTTGTTTTCCATGAAGGGTCCCAACTAGTACTATGAATATCATTGGAAGTAAACCTACGAAGCTCTTACGGAGGATATAAAAATAACATTAGTTAATTCTTTTTTCAAAATCGTAATATATAAATTTTAAATGAAAGAAGACCACAGTAATAACGGCCAACGAGAACACACCTTTGGGCATATACATACCTTTTGGCATATCTACCTGCAAACCGGAAGTATGTTCGAGTGACATCTATGTGACAGGACGAACTAGGGGAGGTAAGATTAACAAGAAGTTAAGATTTTCGACAAATTCCTCCGATTAATTTGTAATAACTTAGCTTGATATACAAAGTCCTGCAAAATCTACAAGAGAATAATTCAAGACAACTGTTATTTTCAAATCTTCTATTTTTATCAGGCCACCACATACATGTGTCTAAAAATAGGACCAACCCGCCTCAAAATCTATTTTTATTATGCTGGAACTTCCAAAACATCCGTGCCCTGATTGGTTGCCTATGTCAGGTGAAATGTCGATCGGTAATTTCCGTAATTCCGAAAGTCCTCCGTTTCAGGACGGCCCTTTTGATTGCTGGTAAGTCACTCAGTTTTCGTTGTACGAAGTTATCAACAAAATTAATGGACATTTGCGTATGGTTTTATATATTGAAAGTATAAGACGTATAGTTCAATTTTGAAGTATGTTTATCCTTGTCAATAAACCATATAAAACCAGATATTTGGGTAGATTAGGGACAGTTTTTACATTGAACATAGTTATCGTTTCTTGATGAGTCATTATCTTGAGAAATGCCAATAGTGATTGGGGAAAATGGTTTAGTCTACTGAATACGTTAGTGTGGGTAAATATCTTCTTAAACTTAAAATAGATTTGTTCTTTATTGAAGTCTCATTAAAATGTCTGTTTTATGATGCAACCATGCCACAGTGGGTAATTTCACCATGTAAATAGAACAGTTCATTTACTATGTATACAAAATCTGTTTTCTAGTTATAACACACATCATCATCATTGATTTTTATTTCAGAATTTGTATTATAAAATTTAAAAAAATAAATAAAACACTTAGAGATCAGATGCGCCATTGGCAAGTGATCGAGTTGAGGACTTGTAACTCCTCTGACTGATCGTCACTCACTGTGTGAATTCGATGGGTATGTATAAATGCAGCCCCAAACTCCCAGTTCCACGAACCACCAGTCCCGAACCACCAGTCCCAAGTAACGGGTAGATTTCCTACCAAATTTTGAAAGTTAATTCCACACTTATTTGAATGTTTTGTTAGTAATGGACAGAAGAAAGATTTTTCCTTCAAAATATGTATGTGTGTATTTTGGTCCTGTACAGTATGTTTAAAAACGATTAAAAGACAGGACAAAATCTTTAAATTATGCATTTGCTGTCAGCGGAAAAGCCCTGCCCTAAATTGTACAAATAATGTGTGTAATATAATTAAGTGGTATATAACCTATATTGGTGGTATATAATTATTTAGTAGTATGAAACCATAATTGTCAATGTTATAAGCAACTCACAATAAAGATGTCAGTCTCCATGATCGTTCCTATTATGTCACAAACTTCCTCTTTACTAGGTCTTTGTTCACATTTGCAAGTGATTTATGCACTATTAGAAAGATAATAGATTTAAAGTAAATAAAGGAGACAATAATCCTGGCCCTAACGGGGATTCGAACCTGGTCCGCCAAATCAGTAGTCCAGGCACTCAGCCACGTCGCTAAAGGGTTAACCCAGCAGCAAGGCTGTTGGAAAGGCCTATATGACTACACTCCTCCCCCTTTACTTTTTCTGGGCCCAAGCCCATCTCAGGACAGCCACACCAAGCTTCCATTTACTTCTGACACTGTTAAAGTAAATCTGAGAGGAGAAAGTAATCATGGCCCTAACAGGTATTCGAACCCGGTCCGCCAGATCAGTAGTCCATGCACTCAACCACGTCGCTAAAGGGTTAATCCAACAGTAAGGCTGTTGAAAGTGCCTATATGCACTACAGATTTATTAATTATATGAGCCCTGTATATCTATTTAGTGTATTTACATCCTAAGTTGTATTTAACTGAACACCCGGTCCAACATATTCAAAATCAGTAGCCCCTGATGCTTCCACTGCATAAGTTAAATTTTCTCCATGTAAAAAGTGATGCATACAACTGTTATATAACTGTCCCAATCAAATGATACAATTAAGTTTTAATAATTTATATGATATTAAAATGAATTAAAGTTTATCTTGTTCGAAATATTGATTCAATATTTAGAATGAATGAATAAACATGTAGAAAATTGTTGCCATCTGTAAGTTACACCAAATGATGCTGTATTAAAAGCGTGTTTTTCCCATGAATACACTCTTTCTTCTTTCTTCGAGGTTGAATAGGTTTTTCTACTAGTCACTATGTTCACGCTTCAAAGCAGTTATCATGATTATGATTTTTTCGGCATTACTGTCTAACCTGAGTTTTTACCTAATTACTTATTCCGACACAAGGCTAATAAATATCAGAGCGAATCACATTGGTAGAAATTCCTAATAGCATCTTATACTTTGGTGTTTCTATTAAACATCCTCGGGGGATATATAGATATTATTACAGCTATTTAAATTATAAACAATTCTAATTCAATTAACTACAGTATTAGTGTCTATGGTACATAAAACATCACTTGATCCTATATTCATATATAAACATAATCTATGCTATATGCCATAAAGTAGATTGTTCACTTGTACACTGTCTAACTGCTTCATAAATTTTAATGTCTATTACCTGAGCAACTTCAGAATTATAAGGTGCAGATGGAGTGAGCTACTGGTGACCGTGTAAAAATGTATAATATTTTGTAGCTTTGTTCGTACAAATTTATTTTCTATAAAAACATAAACATGATAAAAAATGTGTAAGTTAATCACATATCTTTTTAGGTCACTGAGCTGATGTGTGACCATTTCTATATATGGCTATATAAGAAAATCTTCTTGTCAGAAACTGCAAGAGCTAGAGCCTTGATATTTGGTATACATATATAGCAGTTCATGTATAAAGATTGTTCATATAATTCTAATCATGCTGCCAGTGGCATAGCTATTTTCCATATAAGGCTATATAGAAAACTTGTCGATCGGTGAGCAATATCTAGCCATCATGGCCCTCATGTTTGAAGATTTTCTTGTTTTGTCTGATGAGGTGAAGATCAAATGTGACTTTTCTAAAATTAAGTAAAACGTGGGTCTATTTGTCAACAAAGGGGCAGATTGGATTAGCCAAGGTCATAAATTACCAGTGATCATTGTTCTCTCTGTGGAAGGTGAACACTTAAACACTCAAATGTAACTTAATCATCTTACCTCTCCTATTTTATTGAGCATTCTAAAATCACCTTAAAAAGTATCTTATTGAAATTCTTGTTACTCCTACAGTTGTGTAGATAATGGGAAATAATTTACATCATTAAAAAGATCATTTAATTCCCTATTTCTCTAATTATTCTTCCAGAACCATTAAGCTACTCCTTCATATCTTAAATAAGGATTGAGAAAACATAGTGTCAACTGTCACCAGTATCACCTCGGGTGCAAAGATCGCCAGCCACATGTACACTCCAGAATGGTAAATAAGGGTTTGCACTGTCTACCTAGTGGCGTGGGCTGGGGGTGCGGGGTCACAGCATCTAGGTCACTGAGCAGCAAAAGGTTAAGTGATTTTGCATACAACTGTTCATTTGTTGCATCATCTAATATAAATGCAGTTCATGGATTACCAAAGTGTTCAAATGTCTTTTTCAGTCTATGTGCATGTCTTACTTGAGAGATAGCCGAACATTACTGTGTAAAAATGGATACAAGTGTGATCCAGCAATGTCGACTAGCTGTGACCACTGCTATCGTTCAGTCTGCTGATCCCAGTTCTGCAGTTAGACAACTCATGGCAGTTAGTGTACCACACAACAGCAAGTTTGCCATTCTGGATGCCTCACAGATAATAGCTGATAATGCAAAGGTATGTTCGAAAGGTAGTACACATTGTTGCTGATAGTGACAGGTATATTGGAAAGGTAGTATATTTCATTGCTTATAATGCACAGGTATGTTGGAAGGGTAGTATTTATATTTGCTTATAATGTACAGCTAAGTTGGTAGGGTAGTATACATAATTGCTGATAATAAACAAGTATGTTGGATCATTTTTCTGATAAGGTACAGGTATGTTGGATCATTGCTAATAATGTACAGGCATGTTTGGAATGATAGCGTTCATCATTGTTGATAATGTACAGGCAGTATTTATCTTGGCAGATAATGTTGTTTTAGTTCATTAATGTTAACAGGGTATTCGGTTGACCCGAGCTCCCAGGTTTTTACACACGAAAATCCGAAAATACCACTTATTGACCCACAGCAATAAAGTGGGGGGGGGGTCATTTTGGCCCGTGACTATTTCTACCTGTGCGTCGGTCAAAATTGCCAAGAGCTTCATAAGAAGCAAAAAAAGACGACAATGGGCAGAGTCTGCATATTAATGAGAACAGATTCCCCCACACAGATGCATCGATTACCTTCTGCTAGGAAAAAAACAATACTGTAGGTGGAGCCTGCATAATTAATAAGAAACAGGTGCTCTAGTTCTGCCAATTGACACGTTTGCTCATTTGCATGGCTAATTTCATTATGGCATTTTGACAGAGGTTTAGAAAAGTAATAAATTTTAATTGATCGGCATCTGTTTACTCGTAAAGCATGTCTGTAACATCCCAATGCATCAGAAGCAGTTAAGGACGACTGTAGGCATTGTATAATTACTTGATTGGGCCACTTGAACATGTGATTACTGAAAGGGTGCGAAGCGGTTCTTTCGAGTACTGGTATAATGTTAATTGACAGCGATCTAGAAATATGCACACTAATACGGCAAATCAGTTGATCATATCTACAAAAGATGTACTTGTTACTTGAATGGCTGATATGGCTAAAAAAAGCTTGTTTGATGTTTTGATATTTAAAAATTTTTTTTGACAGTTTGACACAGTACATTTTGTACTGAAAACCAGGTTCTTGTCTTGCCTGATGGTGCCTTTAGATATATTTAGTTAGGAAATAATACTTGTTATATGTGTTATTGGGTAACTGAGAACGGCGACCGTCATATTTATAATTGGTTTTAGGGTGACGTCAGTTTTCAGAAGCAATATTAAACGGTTATGTTAATTTCAGCAGTAAAAAGCCCATATTGCATTTGGTTTCTTTTGTTCCTAAAACGAGATTCTGCATGAGCATTAAAAATAGCTAACTTCCATATATTATATTTATAATTATGTATTATTATTATTATTGTTATTATTATTATTGCACGTGGTTTCAGTTGTTTTCAGGTCCTAATTTGCTTTGCTATTTATTTCTATGTTTGTTGTCTTAAGCAGGTTGCTTATTGAAAACAAGAAAATAGTTTGGCAAATGTCATTGTAGCTAAGCATTGTTTTTAAGTGTTTTGGATTGTATTTAAATTTAAAGGAACATTTGTCTGGGGAAGTATGTACCAATGTTAATTGTTATGTTGTATTTTTTTTAATTTAATGTCATAATTAAGATGCAGAAAACCCCCCACTTTTATGCAATATTCTGTTAATTTACTTGTCCCTAGTAAACTATCAGAAGAATCAATAATTCCCATCAAGGCTTATTAATACAAAATGTGGTCATCAGTGATATAATTATATATATATTATAATTATATACAAAAAATTGATGAATTAAATGTTGTAAAGAGAATGATCTGAAGAAAAATCTAAATTCTAAATAAATAGAAAAAGTAATTGTAAATAGTAAAACACAATCAACATTGCTATGACAGTACATTTGTGCGTTATGATGTGATACACAACACACAGATATTACCCTCAGAAATTTGAATTTGACCCCAGAAAATTTTGACTGCGAGGTCAATGACCCTTGAAGTTCAGAGTCTACAGAACGCCCTGGTTAATATTTACTCACTTTGGAATTGCGCATCAAGTTTCACAGCTGAATATTAACAAAAGCACAAGTACAAAGACTGTTGCTCTTGTACACTAGACAGAACAATCTATATTGTACGAGTTATTTAGCTACATTGTTATTAAACTGCATCTCATCTTACTTGGACCAGCCGCATTAGCTCAAGTGGTAGAGTGTCGGCTTGCGGATCAGAAGGTTGCAGGTCCAAACCCAGCCAGGTCAAACCAAAGAATTTAAAGTTGGTAGTAGTGGCTTCCCTCCGAACACTCGGGGCTAAGAGGACAGCATTACGCCTAACTCATCGGTGTCAGTAATGGACCAGCCGAGTTCAGTCCCTGGGCACCTCTTAAGTACCCCTGTGCAATAAGAATAGAAATGTCGCTGCACAGTAGCGGCAAAAATGTCGGCAAATCCCATGCCATCCCTCCAACAGTGACTGTCCCCTTATGGCTTTTAGTCACTGTTCTCATGTAGTCTTCATGACCTGTCCAGTCATCGTGTAATTCAAAAGCAATGCGATTTCTTGACTGTAAAAAGGTCAGTTACAAGTGATCCCATCTTACTTTGAATGTCAGTAGTTTCTGCTAATTTCTTTGTTTACATCATCATTATTACTTGGTAAGTGATCCTATTTTTTATAGGGATCCATGTAATTAGTTGTATAGCCATGTGTAGTTCTAGGAACCCGAAATAATGATTATCTAGTAGAAAATATGTTTTAATATTTGTATTTTTAGCAGTGTGTGTTCAGTTCATTGTTTAAGAATACTTCCCACAGTGCACTATTTTTTTTCGCACACAGATTTCTTATGTATTTCATTTTGGACACTGTTTTCTTGTGCTTTCTATTCTGCACAAGATTTTCTGGTTCATGCACAAGATTTTCTGATGCACTTGGATCAGTATAAATAGCTAGGATTCTTCTTCATTCGAGGACCCCTCACTTTTGTAGATGATAGTTTATTTTGATCATATTGTATTTGTTTTGTTAAATGTTTATTTTATTCAAGAGATAAGTGATATGTATATTCAGCTCATAAATATTTAAATGTGGTAAATGCATAGTTAAAATCTTTATATTTTTTCTGTTATTAGAGTGAATATTATGTTTAGAGTTAGGGTAAAAGATTTAAGCAAAAAAGGTAACTTAAACTCGTACAGTTGCTAACGTAAGGTAAATTTATATAAAATACTTGTTATTGTATGTTTATAAATGGTGGGCTCATGATTTTATATCTGAGCATATAATTTTCACAGTGTCTATATATTTGCAGTATTAGTGAAGAAATATCCTGAAATTTATTGAATTTGTATACTTAAATGATTTTGCTTAATTATTTATTCAAATGAATTGTTTAGGTACACTTATATATTGTTAGTCATTTTTTAGTATTCCTCAATATAAATCAATCTGGAATCCAACCAATAATATATCACCCTGAGCAGTAACAATATCATAGCTGATCATGCACAGGTAGGTTGGAATGGTAGTAAACATTGTTGCTGATAGTGATATGTATGTCAGAAAGTTAGTATATATCATTGTTGATAATGCACAGGTATGTTGGAATGGTAGTAAACATTGTTGCTGATAGTGATATGTATGTCAGAAAGTTAGTATATATCATTGTTGATAATGCACAGGTATGTTGGAATGGTAGTAAACATTGTTGCTGATAGTGATATGTATGTCAGAAAGTTAGTATATATCATTGTTGATAATGCACAGGTATGTTGGAATGGTAGTAAACATTGTTGCTGATAGTGATATGTATGTCAGAAAGTTAGTATATATCATTGTTGATCATGCACAGGTATGTTGGAATGGTAGTAAACATTGTTGCTGATAGTGATATGTATGTCAGAAAGTTAGTATATATCATTGTTGATAATGCACAGGTATGTTGGAATGGTAGTAAACATTGTTGCTGATAGTGATATGTATGTCAGAAAGTTAGTATATATCATTGTTGATAATGCACAGGTATGTTGGAATGGTAGTAAACATTGTTGCTGATAGTGATATGTATGTCAGAAAGTTAGTATATATCATTGTTGATAATGCACAGGTAGGTTGGAATTGTAGTAAACATTGTTGCTGATAGTGATATGTATGTCAGAAAGTTAGTATATATCATTGTTGATAATGCACAGGTATGTTGGAAGAGTGGTACATATAAGGGCTGTTGTGCAAGGGTATATAAGAATGGTTGGTACTATCTTTGCTGATAAATGTATAGGTAGCAAAAATGATTTGTATAGATATCCATTGATCTGGCAATTAGTTTCCTCTGTGCATTGAGATGCTCTTGTGTTAATGTATCAACAAAATGTACGACCTGTCCCATGGTTCAGAGCCATCAGTATGATCATCTCATGATTTTTCCATTGTATCTTTTAGTCTGTTGAAACATTGACAAAACTGATTGCTGGTTTGAATATCCTGGAGAAGTATGGTCGTCACCTCCTGAAGCCTGCTGAAAATAGATCCAGCATGTGGCGACAGATTAAATTCAGCAACAGTATCTTCAGGGACAGAGTAGATACTTTGAAGGTAAGTTCAAGTTTAATGTCCCATCCATTGTTTTTAAGTAGCCTAGTGACACAGTCACTCCAAGCAACTATTGTGATGTTTTGTTCTGTTATAATAACCTCACACAATCTCAATCCCAGTCCCATTTCTCTGCTAACCTGTAAACTAGTCTGAAGACTGATTACAGAAACATATAAGGGTAGAAATACCAGTCCCATTTTAAAGACTTGTTTTACCAAAATTGTAACTGGTTAACCTTTTCAGGATAACTGGTAACCTCCCAGATAACAGGGTGAAAATTCTTTTTGTACATAATTTTTATTGCTAATTTACTGTATTTAGTCTGTGAAAACTCATATATGCATTATGTGTTGCATTATAAACATAACTAGATATAGTTTGTCTTGTACTTTTTGTTTCTGTTAACTTGTTGACTTAAATAAATTATTAAAATGTGACTTTAGCTTCAGGTAATAGTTTTGTAGTTGTATATTTTGCAGTCACCGAGAACTGTATAAAAAATACATCCTTAAGTATATTCTGCATTTGTAACATAATCCTTAACTTTTAAAGCATAGTTACACTTTTGATTAATAAACTTAGATTTATACTTCCAACATTCATTTGCATTAACATGTTAACTCCTTTGTATAATTGAAGTTAAAGAAAAAAATCATACAGTGACATATTTTCTTGCTTATAAGATGGGGAATTTTTTTCCTCAAAAATTCATGTTCAACGTGTGGGGCTCAGTGACCTGGCAAAATGTTTTCATGTTATTTTTTTGGCAAAAACATATCGCAGAAACTTGTAAGCAGTTATGCAATGACCCGACGTACAGTCATTATTGACACGTACCATCATTATCGACCTCTGATAATTTACCTTAATTGGCCTTTGAAGTCTGTTGGTCTTCGCCGTAGAGTAGATACCCACTAAAAAGTTTACTAAAAACTTTTCTTTGTTTGTTACAGGTGCTTTTTCAGTTAATCCATTTAAGCAAATAACTGATTACTGATTGGCTAATTCATTCAAACTAACCATCATTTCATGGTGCAACTAACATTTCATTAGCATCATGATTAGTTACGTTATCGTTAATTATCATAAAAAGAACAAGACTCAAATAAAAGACCAACAATCCTTTTGTTTTTATTCAACATTTTTTTCTCATTTCTTTTTTTAGCTCACCTGAGCACAACGTGCTCAAGGGGAGCTTTTGTGATACTGCTTCATCTGTCATCTGTCGTCAACATTTAGCTTGTGAACACACCACAGACCACAGTTTTTATCCAATCAAAAAGTAGGTCACTAGGTCAAATCTTCAAAAAAGCTTGTGAACACACTAGAGGCCATATTTATGAGCCAATCTTCATCAAACTTGGTCAGAATGTTTGTCTACATGAAGTCTTGGATGCGTTAGTAACTAGGTCACGTGGGATCAAAAATTAGGTCACTAGGTCAAATCTTAGAAAAAGCTTGTGAACACACTAGAGGCCATATTTGAAGGCCAATCTTCATCAAACTTGGTCAGAATGTTTGGCTGCATGAAATCTTGTATGAGTTTGTAACTGGATCATGTGGGTCAAAAGTAGGTCACTAGATCAAATCTTAGAAAAAGCTTGTGAACACACTAGAGGCCCTATTTATAGGCCAATTTATCAAACTTGGTCAGAATGGTTGTCTACATGAAATCTTAAATGAGTTCGTTATTGGGTCACTTGGGTTAAAAAAGTAGGTCACTATGTCAAATCTTAGAAAAAGCTTGTGAACACACTAGAGGCCATATTTATGAGCAAATCTTCATCAAACTTGGCTAGAATGTTTGTCTACATGAAATCTTGAATAAGTTCGTTATTGGGTCACGTGGGGTTAAAAATTAGGTCACTATGTCAAATCTTAGAAAAAGCTTGGGAACACACTAGAGGCCATATTTATAGGCCAATCTTCATCAAACTTGGTCAGAATGTTTGGCTGCATAAAATCTTGGATGAGTTTGTAACTGGGTCACATGGGGTCAAAAAGTAGGTCACTATGTCAAATCTTATGAGAAAGCTTGAGAACACACTAGGGGCCACACTTATAGGCCAATCTTCATCAAACTTGATCATAATGTTTGTCTGCATGAAATATTGGATGAGTTAATTATTGGGTCATGGGGGGTCAATAAGTAGGTCAGTCGGTCAAATCCTAGAAAAGCTTGTGAACACACTAGCGACCACATTTATAGCCCAATCTTCACCAAACTTCAGATCAGAATGTTGGTCTGAATAAAATCTTGGATGAGTTCATTATTGGGTCACTTGGGCTCAAAAAGCAGGTAACTATGTCAAATCTTAGCAAAAGCTTGTGAACATACTAGAGGCCCCATTTATGGCCCAATCTTCACCAAACTTGGCCAGCATGTTTGCCAGAATGAAATCTTACATATGTTTTGAAGTGAGTCATGTGGATTCAGTAGGCTACTTTGTAAAATTCTAGAAAATGTTATCAACCCAGTGGCCACACTTATGGTCCAGTCTTCACCAAAGATTTCTCAAATAACTCTTAATTACTTGATGCCAGATTTGAGTCTTCTAAAAGCCTGTGTACATCTTAACACAAAATTAAGCTAGATTTGCAGTAAATGTAAATCATTTAAATTGTATAATTCCATATATAAGTAATATATGCACCTTAACAGAATGACTATTTAGTGAACTGGTTACTTTTAATTATCTGTCACCTGGCTAATTGTGTTTTACCAAGTATAGAATCCAGTTAGCCAACAGCTTAATCTACTAGGACAGAGGTTATGTTAATTGGGACTAACTGTCATAGATCGTTTGTCTCACACATTGTCACTGAGGCGAGGGGGTAGATGTTTGGACAGAAGTAGGCAACAGATGTTAGGATCACGGTTGACCATTAGCATCTGTACTGTACTCTATACATTTGACTAAAAGTATGTCTGCTGTGCCACCAGAGCCAGGTTCAGTTTGTGTGAAGGCAGTAAAGTTGTGAAGATGTAGATGTGTTTGAAAGTAAACATGGGGCACTCTTGTAAGACAATGTCCAACAGATTAGTCTAGACTTTTAGTGAAGAATGATATGCACAATTCCCATTTATTTAGGGAGGGCGTGACATAATGCACAAGATGGGTTACTCTGTCATTAAAACTGATGGAGTTGCCTTTCCTGATGATGGGGAGCCAGACCATGAGACAGTCCTTGACTTAGTTACCGATCTTGTGCTCCTTAAGAAGGAGTTGGAGACATACCTTACATCGACTCATCCTCTTCATGAACAGATAGATCAATGTCTTCCTGATCATATTGTGTAAGTGACAACAACTTACTATATTATATATAAAATATATGTTTTCAACATGGCAGTTTCATTTTACAAAACATTCTAGTGAAAAAAAAATAAAAAAAAAAATGAAAATAAGTATTTTGATTGGGTAGTAAATGACATTATATTGTACACATGTCATTTATTATTCCTTTTCCTGTTGCACATTACCATTAAGATTTTTGGATCAATATCCAGAGAACACATGAGTCCACAAATCTCTTACATACTAGGAGAATATATAATGGTGACCCATTTTAATTTTGGGTTTAGTAGCACAAATGTCAAAGTCACACCAATAGACAATGAAAATGGAAGTACTGTTTTGGTAGATGTCTGTAGACCACTTTTTTCAGATCAATATTCAGAGAACACATGAGCCTACAATTCTTAAAGTTGTGACATAGGTCATGATGACCATATGACCACTATTGGTTTTAGGGTCAGTAGCGAAATCATTCTGATTGACAATGCATTAGCCCACAATCCTGAACATTGGTAGACACAATACTTATGAAATGCATTTTTCGTTTTGAGATACCAATTCAACAATTTTTCTGGTTGATAACATTAACAGGAGTGCTGTACAGCAGCAATCTACAGATAGAAAGGTACGTCAGCACATAGATCCCAGCATCTCTGCTTCCATGCTCCTAGGATCTAACCCTGTGCCTTCCCCAAATTCCCCCAAATCCAGCATGCAACAGGAGCAGCTGCTACGACAACCTGCTGAACTTGGAGCCATACCAAAGAGACCGCTACTTGTGGAGGAAAAATCTGCTGAAGTAAGATTTCAAACAGTTCAAATCTGTTTAAATATTTTTGCAGCATTTTTGAACACACTAGAAGCTACTGCAGTTTACTGGTTTTCTCACAGTACAGTTCTTTGCCTTCACATTTATAATAAATACCAACTCTATGGTCCTATCATGTGTGCATTAAAATAAAAGCCTAAGTCTGTTTTAATGATTATGGCAGAATTTTAGCTCAACTTAACATAAAGTTTTATCTTAATTTTGGAGGTACCGGTAGATTATCAGTGAACCACAAAGAGCTATAAGTCTTTGACTGTTAGTCAATTTTGGTCACACTTTTCACCTCACCTGTATGATATAATTATGTCATTGTTATCTCAGTATAGTGACACATTCGTGTTTCTGGAATCCTATGTATATTGAAATTCTTCGTATTTGTAATTTGTATTAACAAATTACACCAATCCCTATCTTAGATCTGTGAAATCAAGTTGCAAGCTATTGAAGTACCTGAAGTATTTTTTACCCAATTTTCTGTAAACCAAAACAAGGTTTAAGATCGGGTTATGTTTGTTGGGCAGGTTGTTGGGCATCAAACAGGTAATTTTGGTTGAAAATCTCTTGAAGATACCATTACAAAATTTGGAAAATAGTCTTTGCATGCTAACAATATAAGTAATAAAATAAAATGCATAAATATTAAACCATACTGAAAATATGCATTACTTCCAGTGGTTTGCTTTGCCTAATTTACCGACAATTATTGGCGGCTTTCCAATCATAAAATTTTCCCAAAATTCAGATCCATTTTTCCCACAAATGTGGGCCATTTTTTTCCAAAATATCCATCAACAATTTTGTATGGTTTTGACAGCGTATTGTTCTTTTCCAAATAACAATTCTGTAATGGTTTGTACTCGACTTTTTCGTATTTAACCGTAGATAAATTTTTTGTCCAAGTTGAGTTTCCAGCAAATGAAGCATCATGCAGTCATAATGAAAATCGTCAAGGAAGTCTAAAGTGTATTGTGTTGTTCCCGAAATGCTGTTTGCATCAAAAACACTTTTTAAAATGTCTATATATTCTGCATTTGCATCATATTTGTTTTTGTTTGATTTTGAAATACCGTACATTTCAGCAACTAATTATGATCATTATAGCAACATCCAGCTTTTTGGTGGAGGAAGACCTTAGACAAATATCTGGGTAGAACCACCAGCACACAGCAAGTGAGCTGGAAGACCTTTCCGCATTAAGTCCTTCGCTGTGAACGGGACTCAAACCCACACAGTAAGAGGCTAAGCAGTCAGAGGAGTTACAATCGGTGACTCTACCACTACACCATGGGCACCACACCATTTGCATCTGAGGCAATATTCTAAAAAATCAAAATACTGAAATTTGTAATTTTGCTGAATGTTAATACTATTGTAATTAGTACTTATCATTTAAAGTTTTTTAAGTGGATTTTTAGATTTTGCTTGAGTTTTGTAGTATTTTTGATATTAAGATGTTAAAAGTAAACAACAAAGAAAACCAGAAATGATGTCCGAGCATCATTTATTGTTCTAGGGTCTGCTTAAATGTAAAATTATGCCCATTTCTTCTTAGAATGTCACACAGGGAGAAATCATGCTATTTTCCCCAAAATTATAGGGCTAGGGCCCCTTCCCCTGGCCATGAAAAAAAGCCTTGCAATAGTTAGTCTTACTGCAAGAGACCAACAAATCAAAAAC
>CM017562.1:0-10000 GCA_007844125.1 Sinonovacula constricta
ACCTGGCACCGAAAACCGTTTCGGCCTAGGACTTCCGGTTCCGGTGCTAGAGGCCCCCGAAGGGTCTATAGGTGTGCTATGTATGGGGTTCCGCAGGGGCCTAAATGTGCGCCATTTTGGCCCCTTTTATGGCCCCATGGAGCTGAAACTTGGCACGAACCTAGGGCCCATCGGGCAGAACCTGGAACCGAAAACCGTTTCGGCCTAGGACTTCCGGTTCCGGTACTAGAGGCCCCCGAAGGGTCTATAGGAGTGCTATGTATGGGGTCCAGCAGGGGCCTAAATGTGCGCCATTTTGGCCCCTTTTATGGCCCCATGGAGCTGAAACTTGGCACGAACCTAGGGCCCATCGGGCAGAACCTGGCACCGAAAACCGTTTTGGTCTAGGACTTCCGGTTCCGGTGCTAGAGGCCCCCGAAGGGTCTATAGGAGTGCTATGTATGGGGTCCAGCAGGGGCCTAAATGTGCGCCATTTTGGCCCCTTTTATGGCCCCATGGAGCTGAAACTTGGCACGAACCTAGGGCCCATCGGGCAGAACCTGGAACTGAAAACCGTTTCGGCCTAGGACTTCCGGTTCCGGTACTAGAGGCCCCAGAAGGGTCTATAGGAGTGCTATGTATGGGGTCCAGCAGGGGCCTAAATGTGCGCCATTTTGGCCCCTTTTATGGCCCCATGGAGCTGAAACTTGGCACGAACCTAGGGCCCATCGGGCAGAACCTGGCACCGAAAACCGTTTCGGCCTAGGACTTCCGGTTCCGGTGCTAGAGGCCCCCGAAGGGTCTATAGGTGTGCTATGTATGGGGTTCCGCAGGGGCCTAAATGTGCGCCATTTTGGCCCCTTTTATGGCCCCATGGAGCTGAAACTTGGCACGAACCTAGGGCCCATCGGGCAGAACCTGGAACCGAAAACCGTTTCGGCCTAGGACTTCCGGTTCCGGTACTAGAGGCCCCCGAAGGGTCTATAGGAGTGCTATGTATGGGGTCCAGCAGGGGCCTAAATGTGCGCCATTTTGGCCCCTTTTATGGCCCCATGGAGCTGAAACTTGGCACGAACCTAGGGCCCATCGGGCAGAACCTGGCACCGAAAACCGTTTTGGTCTAGGACTTCCGGTTCCGGTGCTAGAGGCCCCCGAAGGGTCTATAGGAGTGCTATGTATGGGGTCCAGCAGGGGCCTAAATGTGCGCCATTTTGGCCCCTTTTATGGCCCCATGGAGCTGAAACTTGGCACGAACCTAGGGCCCATCGGGCAGAACCTGGAACTGAAAACCGTTTCGGCCTAGGACTTCCGGTTCCGGTACTAGAGGCCCCAGAAGGGTCTATAGGAGTGCTATGTATGGGGTCCAGCAGGGGCCTAAATGTGCGCCATTTTGGCCCCTTTTATGGCCCCATGGAGCTGAAACTTGGAACGAACCTAGGGCCCATCGGGCAGAACCTGGCACCGAAAACCGTTTCGGCCTAGGACTTCCGGTTCCGGTGCTAGAGGCCCCCGAAGGGTCTATAGGTGTGCTATGTATGGGGTTCCGCAGGGGCCTAAATGTGCGCCATTTTGGCCCCTTTTATGGCCCCATGGAGCTGAAACTTGGCACGAACCTAGGGCCCATCGGGCAGAACCTGGAACCGAAAACCGTTTCGGCCTAGGACTTCCGGTTCCGGTACTAGAGGCCCCCGAAGGGTCTATAGGAGTGCTATGTATGGGGTCCAGCAGGGGCCTAAATGTGCGCCATTTTGGCCCCTTTTATGGCCCCATGGAGCTGAAACTTGGCACGAACCTAGGGCCCATCGGGCAGAACCTGGCACCGAAAACCGTTTTGGTCTAGGACTTCCGGTTCCGGTGCTAGAGGCCCCCGAAGGGTCTATAGGAGTGCTATGTATGGGGTCCAGCAGGGGCCTAAATGTGCGCCATTTTGGCCCCTTTTATGGCCCCATGGAGCTGAAACTTGGCACGAACCTAGGGCCCATCGGGCAGAACCTGGAACTGAAAACCGTTTCGGCCTAGGACTTCCGGTTCCGGTACTAGAGGCCCCAGAAGGGTCTATAGGAGTGCTATGTATGGGGTCCAGCAGGGGCCTAAATGTGCGCCATTTTGGCCCCTTTTATGGCCCCATGGAGCTGAAACTTGGAACGAACCTAGGGCCCATCGGGCAGAACCTGGCACCGAAAACCGTTTCGGCCTAGGACTTCCGGTTCCGGTGCTAGAGGCCCCCGAAGGGTCTATAGGTGTGCTATGTATGGGGTTCCGCAGGGGCCTAAATGTGCGCCATGCGAGACTAATGCTGGGGACCTATTCTATCTGGCGGTACGGTCCGAATAGTCGAAGCATTCTATACTTCAAGGTTAAACTAATTCCAACATAAACTTTTTTCTCAAAATATTGTTGTAAATAATTGTCTTATAGTCAGGAAAAAAGTCCTCAATTTTTTGCTAAGTCATATTAGTAAAAAAAGTAATTTTAATTTCGCGACTTTTCTTGAAAAACTAATGGTCTTTATACGCCACCGTAGATCGAAAAAACCGGAAAACGGTGACAACGTAAAATATGCGCCAGTTGATTGCACGATATTTTGGACTTTTTACGAATGGATTTTAAACGGTAAGACATATTTCAAATGATTTTATTTATGAAATTGTAGAGATATAAGTATTATCTTGATAATCTTGATATCAAGACTATGACATTTGTGGTATTTCTTTGCAGTTGGATCTGGACACGATTTATTATATATTTTCGCGAGTTACGGATAAAGTGGCAAAATAATTAAATATGTCTAAAATATTTTGAGTTCTCAACAAGATCTCGCGATATTATTAGTAAGAAAAGATTTAAAAACCTCAATTTCATAAAAGAATGAGGAAAAATAAACAGGTATCACTTTCGTAGGTAACGCGCTCTTCGAACTTTTTTAAAACTACGGAATCGCAGAAGGATCAAAATGTTTTATTTTCGACGAATTATTATTATTATTTGTGATTAGTTATATTTTCAATTGAAAAATTTTGTTTTCACCCTTTTTCTTTCAAAGTGTGTGCACATTCATTTTCAATTTTCCTGAAAATGGATATTTTATCACAAAACTCATTAGCAGTGTAAATATAGAATCTAAGTCAATGTGATGTGGCATATTTTTTATTTTCAGAATTAAATGATATGGATTGCTGAGTTATTGTCCAGGATCTATCAGCTGAAGTAATTATGTAGACCTGTAAAATGAGGTAATTGTGATTTCTTAATACATTGCATGTTACTTGTACTCCTAATTTCTAACCAGTTTAAGCCATGATGTCTCTTTATACTACAGTCATACTGACTTGAACTTCTACTAGGTTCTAGAGGACCGAGTGCTTTTAATTTAATTAGAAGAACTTTTTTTAAGTAATATTTTTGGAACAGAATCAAGTGGATTAACTTACTAAAATTGCACAAATTTATAAAATATGTTTTCAGTGATCAAAGTGTGTGTGTTATCTGTAATGAGAACGATGAACGACCAACTTCAAAGCTTGGTGAAAAGGGATGTCAAGGACTTATAGCTGCAAGCAGTTTGAAAGGTATCATTTATATGCACTACAATTTTAGAATAAAAAAAAATAAAATTATCATTTATTGCTTGGATTTGTTTCACAATGTGTATAATAATAAAAAAAATGTTAAATTTTGTATCCCACTTCTATAAAGAAAAAAAGATATGCTTCTTTGAGTTTTAAGTTTTCTATTTTGCAATACAAATGTTTTTCAATTAATGATACAATTTACCACCCTTTGTATTTTATAAGTGTCATTAATGAATACTGCTCGGAGTTCTTGAAAATGGTTTGACATACTAAGAAAAAAGTCATTTTAATTTTACTTTTAACTAAAAGATACCATCTGAACTTTTTCTAGGGGATAGCCTTGCTGTATCGGTCGGCCAAGTTGTTCATCAGGATTGTAGACGATTATATTGTCACCCAAATCATACAAGAGCTTCTAAAGTTATTGCTAGTGAATTCTCGAGTCCAAGGACAAGAAAATCATTGACTGACTCATTTTCATTTCAAGAAAAGTGTATCTTTTGTGGCACAACAGCAAAGTCCACTGCAAATAAGCGAGGAAATGATGTTTTTCCAGTGAGAACCTTGGATTTTCAAAACAGTATTCGAAAGGTATGCAATGAGAGAAGTGACAACTGGGGTAACACTGTGCTGGGCAGATTAGAGTATGCCCAAGACTTGCCTGCTGTAGAAGCTAGGTATCACCAGACATGTAGTGTGAACTTCAGGACAGGGTGTAACATACCTTCTCAGTACCAAACAGATGAACAAAAAGTGAAACCTAAAAAGGGTAGGCCATCTAAAGTGCATGTTGAAACAGCATTTCTGGAAATAATTAACTGTTTTGAGAATAGTGAAACTGAATTGGTGACCATTTCTGATTTGGTAAAAAGAATGTCTGATCTTTGTGATGAAGCATATAGTAATGCATACATGAAAAAAAGATTTTTAGAGCACTTTGGTGATAGTATCATCATATCATAACAAAATGGAAAGCATGATGTTGTAGCTTTCAGAACTACTGCCCATCAAATATTGCATACATATTTCAAATGTCATTTAAACAATGACAGTGACACACAGAAAAGAGCTTTGTTAACTGCAGCTGCAAAGCTTATCCTGAATGACATAAAATCTCTTGATATTAGCAAAGACATGTATCCTCAAAGTGCAGAAATAATGTCTTTAGATTCAAACCTGAAATATGTGCCTGCTAGCCTTCAGGATTTTCTAAGACAGTTGATTGATAATAAAAACTGTGAAAAGAAAATAGCATCTATAGGACAAACTATAGTACAGGCCTCGACTCCTCGCAGTATTATTGCACCTTTACAGCTTGGTCTTGGTGTACAACTGCATCACCAGTTTGGATCTAGGGCTTTAATTGAGACATTACACAGTCTTGGGTTTTGTTCTTCCTACCAAGAAGTACAGAAATTTGAACGTAGTGCTGCAGCAGTTTCAGCAGGTGTTGATGTCAATAACAACAACAACAACAACAGTGGCGAATTTGTACAATTTGTAGCGGACAATGTTGATCACAACACTTGTACTTTAGATGGCCAGAATACATTTCATGGAATGGGAATTATCGCTACTGTTACTCCTGAACTGAAAACTAGAAAAACTATTCCTAGAATTAAAGTTTCAAATGAAGAACTTGTATCTCTTGGAAAAATTGAAATATATTTCTACAATCAATCAAACGACAACATGGAAATGCTGAAATTTAAAAAATTGGTGGATTTGGCCAATGTTGAAGAACCACTAACAGAAATGGATTTTGTGTTCAAAATTTCCAGGCCACTTGGAATTCAAACACCTTCATGGTCTGGGTTCATGCAAGCAGTTAATGTTGGAAATCATCCGGGGCGTTCCTCTGTGCTACTGCTTCCAATGATTGACATGAACCCAAGTGACATCACATGTGTATACTCGACGCTTCATTTTGTGGTGAGACAGTCAAAATTGATGAACTGCAAAGCAATACTGACTTTTGACCAGCCATTATATTGGAAAGCCTTGAATATTGTAACAAATGAACCATCAACAAGTGAAGTCAAGTCAGTAGTGTTGCGGCTTGGACCTTTTCATACAGAGATGAGCTTTTTGGGATGCATTGGAAGAGTGATGGAAAATTCTGGACTTCAGGAGCTTCTTGAAACTGTGTATGCCCCCAACACTGTAGTTCATATGCTGACTGGAAAAGCGTTTGAAAGAGCTGTGCGTGGCCATTTTCTTGTTGATGATGCTTTGAATTCCATTCTGATGGATAAACTATTAAACACATCTGATTTATCAGTTGCTGATGAGGACTTAATATTAAATCATACTCAAAGTCTTGATCTCCAAATTACAAAACAAGATATAGAACATATCAAGAGTCTAATCTGTAAAGATCTAAGTAAAGAAGTTCCAAGTAAAGACACCGCAGTACAGAAATTGTTGACAGCTTATGAGTCTGTGAAAACAAATCTGAAGCAGTATGATACTGCCAAGTTGTGGTTGCAGTACATGGAAATGATAGACATCCTAAAACGGTTCATCACAGCTGAAAGGACAGGGAATTGGACACTTCATCTGAAAGCCTTGCAGCAGATGTTACCATATTTTGCAGCTGCTGGGCATAATCTATACTTGAAGTCTGGCTACATGTACCTCCAACAGATGCAAGAACTGTCAGACACAAATCCAAACGTTTACCGAGCATTTAGTAATGGCCTTCATGTTGTCAGAAGGAGCGATAGATTTTGGGCAGGATTGTCTACAGATCTCATCATTGAGCAAGTTCTGATGCGTAGTGTAAAATCTGTAGGTGGTTTAACAAGAGGTCGTGGAATAACAGAAGCACAGAGAGCGCAGTGGATTCTAGCAATGCCAGCTACATCAGATGTCAACTATGCGATGCAAGAGTTCACAGAATGTAGACACGAAACAAGCGACCAGCATAAAGATTGTTATGAATCTAGAAAACAGAGGGACACACAAGACAGGCAAACGTTTGTTGAATTTCTAAGAGACAGGAGTCCATTCGTTGAAGAAGTATGTTTGAGAAACATTGAAACAGGGATGACTGCAGACCCTTCAGTAAATGCTCAGTATGCAGAAGATATTGGCAAAAGCATCGTTTCTGAAATGATAGACAAAAATGTTTTACATTTTACGTTTAAAAGAACTAATCAGATAAAAACGCTTGGCACTGAAGGCAACCTTAAAGTCAATGGAGAAGAAATAAACATAGACCCCCAGCTATTATTTCAGAGATTTATCACTGTAACAGATAACTCCGTAGATGATATAGAAGAAGTATTTAGACATGAACTGTCTGCAAATCCATCTTCATTGTTTGATTCATCTGGACTCATGCGTGAAGCTCAGAAGCCCCAGTTGGCAGTTGCATTGTGGGAGCAAGGGAACTGTGGGGCAAATCAATTAAATCATGAAAATCTTCAGTATGTTTTAGATGGTGGATCACTGATCCAGCGAATGCCTTGGGATTATGGTTGCACTTATGAAAGTATTTGTAAAAAATATGTTGATTTTGTTGAAAAACATTATGGAAAAGCGTATATAGTATTTGACGGCTACCGTTATGAAACTTCAACAAAGGAAGTAACCCATGAAAGACGAACAAAAGGAAAGACAGGCATCAAGATCAATTTTGATGGTAATTCCAGCTTCAAGTCTAAAAAGGATGTGGTTTTATCAAACAGGAACAACAAACAACGATTTATTGATATGTTGGGGACAAGTCTAGAAGAGAATGGTTGTCATGTTTTGCATGCAGACGCAGATGCTGATACTCTTATTGTCCAGACAGCCATTACATCAGCTCAAGAACGTCCAACAGCAGTCATCGGCGAGGACACTGATCTCCTTGTGCTTCTTTGCTACCATGCACATAAAGATTTAAATAAATTGTACTTGACTTCTGAAACGAAACAGAATTTGAAGACAAATAAAATCTGGGATATATTACAAACACAAAACACTATTGGCAGAGAAATTTGTCATCTTCTTCCCTTTATCCATGCATTTTCTGGTTGTGATACCACATCAAGGATTTACGGTATTGGGAAAGGTACATTTTTCAAAAAGACATTAACTGATGTTTATCTTCGACAACAAGCATCAGCCTTTCTTAGAAGCCATTCTATTCATGAAGAAGTTGAAAAGGCCGGTACAGAGATCTTCAAGCTAGTGTTTAATGGTAAAAAACAGGAAAGTTTGAACCATCTGCGCTTGAGAAAATTTGTAATGAAAGCCAATACTGGATCGACTTGTGTTCAAGTGCAGTGCCTTCCTCCAACTGAAGCAGCAGCAAGATTTCACAGTTTCCGTGTATATCTACAGGTTCAGACATGGATTGGAAAAGAACTTAATCCTGTTGAATGGGGTTGGTGTTTGAAAGGGAATAAACTGATTCCAGTGAAGACAGATCGAGCAGCAGCTCCTGCTAGGTTATTGAAAGTAATAAGATGTAGCTGTAAAGTAAACTGTGAATCCAGAAGATGTACCTGTAAAAAACATGGGCTCCAGTGTTCTTATGCTTGTGGTGAATGCAGGGGAATTGATTGTAGCAACAAATCTGAATCTTTACTTGGAGACTTAAATAATTAAACATATTACTGCTGAATTTGCTAAATATGCTGTATTGGGTATAGGGAAAATTGATGGTTTCATTAATAAGACAATTAAGCAAATTTCAGCTGTTGGAGGCATCATTGCAATCAGTATCATATGTTTATTAACAAGATATTTAGACTTAAAATGTATGTGAGGTAATGTTTTGTAAATAATGAATTGCTTTTGGCAACTACATGTATGCCTTCTTTAAATCAGATATGTGTATTGTTGGCAGTTTCACATAATTTTCATTATCATTGTAAAGTGGGTGGGGTAATTTTACAGGGAAAGAAAACAATTTTTCACCTGCATTATATTGATAATATATTTTGTACACATAATATACATGCCAACATATTAAATTGTGTTCTATAACTAAGAAAAGAGATTTGTTTTGAAAATGTGTCTGCATATTTGTTTTTGTTTTTTAACTACTGAAATTTTACCTGTGTTCTGTTTCTTCTAATGGGTATGAATAATTCTTCATCAAATTTTATAGATGCGCATTAAATATTCTTGAGGACTTTTTTCCTGTAATGCATGGACATCTATATAATCAAAAAATCATAAGCTCGCTTCTGTTGGAATTTGTTTAAGGTTGGTCATGTATTTCGGCTAAATTGCCTGGACTAGAAGTGATTTTCTGTAAGACCGCTTTACGCGTACACTTTTTCTAATAGTCTATTATATGCAATCTGTTAGCCTTATTTGAGCATTTTCAGCATTCCCTCTTTTGAGCGTACGCAACCTTGGATCAAGCGATTCGCAAAAAAGGGATGCGCGACTAATGCTGGGGACCTATTCTATCTGGCGGTACGGTCCGAAGTGTGATTTTCTGTAAGACCGCTTTACGCGTTCACTTTTTCTACCAATGCTGTTCAGTCTTTTAGTAGTGTCGGATCTAGGGCCCATGTGAAAGAACCTGGCACCGAAAACCCTTTCGTCCTAGGACTTCCGGTTCTGGTCCTCGACGTCACTGAATCTTCATGGTTCTTCCATTAAGGGAAACTATCCCAACTTCAACATATTAATGTGATGTCCTGGTTTTCTCCCTTGGTTTCCTATAAATTTGCCCGAAAAACGTCGTTTTTAGTTTTGTTTTAAAAGGTTTTTGCGTACAGTTATAATTATAAATCCAAAAGCATTGATCGCCTGAGTAATGTAAGATGTATTATTAAATTTGACCATGGCCAATTCGTACATTTCTATTCAAATTTCTGTTTAAACGGGTCCTTGATCAATGAGATGGGTATGCGCAAATTCGGTTTCCATTTTTTCCCAACCTAAATAAAGATCAACTTTTTAAATTTAAATATTTCACGGTATATTTTTTCGTTTCAAGAATGCGGAATAAAACAATATATATTATAACATCGGTTTTTATACTTTAATAACAATATGTCATTGGCTTTGTTCATTATTATTATTTATTTATTTTACTTTGTTCTGACTTCAGTATCCGGCATTTAAACCAACGTAGTCGTGTCAGGGTTGCGCACCTTAGGGAAACACCAAAATAAGCAAAACAAATCCATAGACATATAGTAATATATTTATTATAATTATGTCTATGACGAATCTGTCAATAGTGAATAACAACAGACAACTCCTTATAATATAATATATAAACATCGTAGCCGATCAAAAAAAAATAGCGATCATTCCTGTGGTGATGAAAAATGTTTAAACTCATGACACTCGACTGCTGACGGGACTTAAACATGGCGCTTGAAAACTTTCCATAACTTCAGTGAAAACATCTGACGACAGAGATATTATTATGAAGGTAATGTGTAATACTGTACTAGTTTGCAGTATATATCAATGCAAATATTCATAATGTT